>VMKM01002159.1:0-85703 GCA_008360985.2 Macquaria ambigua | reverse complement strand
TGTCTGTCTGTCTATCTGTCTGTCTGTCTGTCTGTCTGTCTGTCTATCTATCTATCTGTCTGTCTATCTATCTATCTATCTATCTATCTATCTATCTATCTATCTATCTATCTATCTATCTATCTATCTATCTATCTATCTATCTACCTATCTATCTATCTATCTATCTATCTATCTATCTATCTATCTATCTATCTATCTATCTATCTATCTATCTATCTATCTATCTATCTATCTATCTATCTGTCTGTCTGTCTATCTGTTTATCTGTCTATCTATCTATCTGTCTGTCTGTCTGTCTGTCTGTCTGTCTATCTGTCTATCTGTCTATCTATCTATCTATCTATCTATCTATCTATCTATCTATCTGTCTGTCTGTCTGTCTGTCTGTCTGTCTGTCTGTCTATCTGTCTACTGAAAAACGACTGTACTGTTGTCTTTCAGTGATTCCTCCAGCAGTTTCTTCAGACACCAAATCAAGCGAAGGAGTTTGGGGAATCAAGGAGGTCCTCAACGCCAACGTCAGCACTGTGGTCTTTGCCAGCGCCTTCTTAACATCACTGGTGCTGCTGGCTGTGGTTGTTCGTTACTTCACCAGAAAGAGAAAAGCAGAAGACCACAAGTCTCTGATAGTTTCAGGCTGGGAGAACTAACCCCAACTAATGTCAGTGTGAGACATCTCGCTGTCTTACACAGCATGTTATTTGTTTTATTTTGTTAAAGGATAGGTTCACATTTTTTAAAAGCCTCTTACAGTAAAACAAAACTCACATGTCGATACTGTATGTACATTCAAATCATTTTTACTTGCTGTAATCATTCCTCCTGTTGATACTGCACATGCGTTCAGTATAAAAAAATCCTCAGTCCTCCCTCCGTGCAAAAATATATTCCAAAGTTGATCTGGAGTTAATTTGAGGTTTCAGCAGTCTGAGTTAGTAAAATCAAGTGGACAAAGCACAGAATTCTCTGTTTGTGTTTCCTTGCTGAGGTGCAGGACAGGATAGCAACACAAAGAGGACATTTTGCACTAAAAAGACAGTAATTCGATTCGTCTCACATCAGCTTCAGATAAACTATAAATGTATTTTTGCACAGAATGTCTCCCATCCCTTACATGGAAAGGGGCATTAGGAAAGGACCTCTCAATGGCCAGAATGAAGAGGAATGATTACAGCAAGCAAAACCTGTTTCAATCACTGTGTTTACATGTGCAGTAATTTTCCACTATTATTCAGAATTTGATATGGGTCATGTAAACAGCATATTCCGAATTAGACCTTATTCCGAATGTAGCATTTTCAGATTAAGACATGTGGGATATGCCGATATATCTCAGCACCAACCTTTTTCAAGAAGGTGGTTGAACTAATGAAAGAGGGAGGCTGAGTTTGTACGGTCGAACAAGTCCGTCACTGGTTGAAAACTTTGAAAAAATCCTATTTTCATGCACAGAAGCAAAGTGGCTCAAGCGGCTCCAGCCGTTCCACTTTTCCATATTTTGACGTGAAAAACGACATGTTAGGGCATCGACTCCTGCCAAACACAGCTGGAGTGTGCACGGCTGCATGTAAACTGGAATATTAGTGGAATATCCATTTTCATTAGCCATGTAGCTTAACAGGAATATTGTCTTTTTCAGAATAAATGGCAAAGAGACAGACTTGAGTTTCTGGTGGTCGAGTGGTCTAAGATGTGTGATGCATAATGGTGACATGTCACCACAATCCTTCCACACCTTTGTCTGTCTGTACTGTCTGCTGTCAGATAAAAGCACAAGCCATGAAAGTAATCTTAAAAAAACAATCTTAAGATGAAGTACATTGTTAGAGCATTGCACCATTTAGAAAACATGCTTTTCTGAAATTGGTTTTGGTTTCTATTTGTGGTCGTTTGGCAAAGAACCAATCACAACCCCACCTGCACCTCAAAGTTCACTCAACCGGTTTTAGACTAATTATAGGACTTAAAAGCAGGTGTATATTTTCACTGCTGTGAAAACTAAATTCCACTCTGTCTGGTTTTGTAGGATTTTTTCAATGCCACTGTCCTTATTGAGCAAACTTTCTGCAAACAGGTTCCCAGCAATTATCTTCAGGGGTTGAACGTTTGTTTGGTTCAGTAAAACGCACAGTAATACGTGAAGGTACGTGAGTGCAAAATTCAAACTTTGGATGTTTGCATTTGGCTTGTTAAAGGCCCAATAATCAGTCATTTTAGACCATTTAAAAGACAGGTGTGTATTCATATCATAGATCATAATCATCATTAACCTTTGTATTAACAACGATTACTGATGTAAGCAAACGTTGTTGAAGAGTCCATTTATTGAACGACCTGTCAAACTATTTGGGAGTGGTAACAGCTTTAAATCCTGCGTTTTGAAATGTGCTGGTGTGGAGAGCCTTTTGTCTTCATTTGGATCTAGAATTTGCCTTTAAAAATACAAAACATGTACCCAAATATGTTATGTTTGTAGCTTAACAATATGTTGCAGTTAGACATGCAGTTCTGGTGAGATAGAGCTATATCTGTAATGGTGAAACAATATATTTCTATCATTTAAATTGGATTTGTTTTACAATAAAAGGGGAAATGTGCAATATATCGACATTCCATTGGTCTTAATCACATAATAAACACAACGCTGTGTGTGTGTGTTTGTGGTTTGTTTTGTGCACGCCTTGATTCATTTCTAAAATTGAATTGTTATTGGGGGCTGATTATTAGGATTATTTGGACATGCAATGAGAATAAGAATCTCAGTTTAGGTTGTTATCAGGAGCTTCGGGCGATATCAAAATGTTAATTGTGTGATAATGATTATTTCCTCTGCCAGAGAAGTTATGTGCTGCAGGGATGAAGTATTTCTGTAGTCCAACCTGGAAGTTAGCATCGCCCTGGTTCCCTCCACAAAAAGCCAATGGGATTTTTCCACTGGATTTTGGATTATTGCAGAAAATAAGCTCTGTGGCAAACTAAAGTTTATGATAATCTTCACACATGAACACCACTTTTATGATGTTTGAAGTGTAAAGTCAATCTCCAGAAGTAAACAGCTAACGTTAGGCTATAAACCAGCTACACCACGGTCACATGACTTCAGCGTCTCCACCACTGAGCTTCCAGCGCTGACCTCTTCTACAAAAGCCTTTGGGAAAGTTTGAGTTAGAACAGTTTGCAGTATAAACCCAACGAGGCTATAAAGGTGGACGAGTGAGTAGATGAGTTTCTGTGTTCGGCGTGATGACGTTTAATGTCCCCGACAACCTCTGTAGTCTCATTTAGACACTTGTTAGCAACCGCCTTTTTTAAGACACGGAAAAGCTTCAAAACTCACCAGTGGAGTATTTACTGACGGATTTTAAAACCTCTTCAGCTTGTGTTAACCACAGACCTTATTTCAGGCATCAAACCAAAAACCCATTCAAGAAACCCACTGACTTCCAGACGAGGGAACAGGAAGAGCTAACATGCTAACATGCTAACTCACTTCAGGGTTTTAGGACTCAGTCCTGCAGAACTCTTTGGTGAAAACACAATGCGATGTCCAATATTACAGAAAACATATTTGGCGTCACTTGATTGTCGTGCATCGTTGGGTAGTTTTACATGATGTGGACATAATCAAGAAGAAGCACTCAGATTGAAGTCAGATACAAAAATCTAACGGGTGTCGTTTGAGCCCTGCAGCGTAGAAGAAGAATAGTAGTGGCTTGTCTAGTTACACTGGTGTGGAGGAATGCTGTGTTCAAATAAAATGTTGTCACATTCATTTCAATGAAGCTTTATAATGGAAACAATTGCTGCTTTGTTGAGAGAGTTGAGTGTTTTAATATCAGTGATTAATTATAATACATGCGCTCTGCTTCCCTTCATGTCAATCATCTGATACATAAGGAGGAAACAATTTACTGCAACGCCTGCAGCTGTCAGCCAAAGTGCAGCGGTATACTGTCGTGTGCAAGGATTTGAGGAATTAGTGACAACTTGCTTATACATTGAAATCTGGCTTGTTTTCTATATAGCTATAGCTGTGCATGCTGAGTTGTTTCATAAGTATGTATCAAGATTTTCAGGTCATATGATCGTAGGAAAATCATACCAATTAGTAAGTCAAAGGCCACTGGACTCGCTGTTTGTTCTCAACTCATCCAAGAGGCTTCAGCAGATCTACTGACTGCAGCTTCATTCACACCCTGATATCAGTTTCATGTGATTCATCCACAAAGATCAGAACCAGAACTGAAAAAGATTCTTGCATGAGTGGAAAACCACCTTCTAGAACAAACAATAAGTCACAGCTCAGGGGTGCTGACGACCCTCGATTCAGCTGCAAGACACAACCGAAAACAACAGGGACAGCTAGTGCCCAGGTGGAGGGAGTTTTGAGACATATTTGAGACACATTAATAAAATTTAAGTCCGTGTAAAGCAAATAAATATGTGTTCTGAGTTTGTCACACCACAGAAAAATGTGTTATTAACCACCCAGCCAAATTTGAATGACTAAAAAAATCGCCAAGTATATAATATTAGGTTTCAAAATCGTGAAAAAATAAGTAGTATTCTCTGCTCTGAAATGCTGAAGGCGCTGGTCGATAACTTCACTGTAGCACTGACAGACTCGTTCAGCGAGCTAACCCAGCAGCACAAAGCTCTAGTTTTTATATAGTGTTAGGGGAGGGGTCGTGGTGTATAAAGAGAACTGGATCCAGCGTCGGAGGCGGGGCCCCGTTCATTCCTATGACAGCTGCTCAGTGGCGCATGAAGCCAAAAAAGTTCAACTTCCCGGGTATAAAATGACCCGGATCTTCCACATAGCTTCTGCGTTGTACGGCCCATAGAGCGAGCGCACTAGCTTTTCCTTTAGCCCCGCCTCCCAACCGCTCCGTCTCAGGCTCACTCACCTGAACCACAGTGACTCTGTAACTCTGGATTTGGATATTTATGCATTTTACAACTTTTAGGACATAATGATTTAAATAAGGGCTGTTTAAGTGTTCATACTGGCTCGTTGTTGTACCTCAACAAAAATTATCCTCTGATTTACAGACGTCTCTTTCACAATGTAAGTCTATGGGAAAAAGTCTGTTGGGGCCAGTGTGCATCACGTGACGGACCCGGAAGTTGTAATTACACGGTTTGGCCACTGTGTCAAATTGGCTTCAAAGCCTGGCGCTCTTCCTGGGGGCTTGGTCGTGCTCAGTATGGCTCCAGTGCGTCATCGAGCCATGATTTCAGGCCCGCCCAAAAAATCCTCAACACAAAAATGGGGAAAAACAGTTTAACCTAACTCCACAATTCAGTACTACATAGTTCACAGTCTTTTTTTCACACAATTATTTTCTAACATGTATAATGTGTTTAGAAACAAATCTCTGAATTCCCTTTACATGGACTTTAAGTATTCTCAACAGACTAAAAAATGAGGCTGTGAGGCGGTTACTTAGGCATAGCGGTGCTTTGAACTAAACACTAATGTCATGAATGTCTGTAATTTCATGGAAATCTATCCAATAGTTGTTGAGATATTCCAGTGGACCAAAGTGGTGCATCCCATCACTGCTAGCATGCCTAAAAACAGAGTAATGCTGGCCTGCCACGCTCATTCACAGCAGGATAAATGTACATTTTCAGTTTTCTTCTGTTTACTGTATTGTATTGTACTGTGCTGTGTGACCATTGCAGGAAAAATAAACTTGTTTTTCCTCTCACATTACATGCAAATCTAAGTGCTCTTTTGCTTTACAAAGTGGAATGTGAAACCTCTTGAAATCAGCATCTGCAGAGTATTCACTCTGATACACAATAGCCGTCAGTTAGCTTCAGAAAATTAACAGTGTGGTACAGCAGGCATTCAGTGAAAACAAAACTGTTTGGAAATAAGGAGACCACCTTGGTTTTACACGATGTCAAAGCAACGTGTCATTTTGGTGGCAATGACTTATTCATTGACACAATAACTTCATTCTGACACGTGAGTTACAGCCTTTTGCAGGTTAACTATAGTGTTTTGCTGCAGGTATGAACTGTTCTGAGAAATGCATCTTCAGTGCTGAGAACTTGAAACTTCAAAATGTTTTGAGAAATTTGCCAAAGTGGTTGGGAAAACCTGTAACACATTTCATCATTGACCCGATAGTAATCACTTATTTCCAGATTAACATCAGACCAGAGCTGCACTGCCTTTACTTACAGTAGGCATGAGATGTTGCCCGAACCAAACTTCATGTGACAAGAATGTGACAAGTAAGAATGTCACATCGGGTGCTGACCTCCGACTTACGGGAAGACGAATCTGAAAGTACACAGTCACAGCGGCTGCCCCTTGCTGTCAGTGAGGTGCAGTCACAGTGACATTGCAGCTCTTAATAACCTTGCACCGCATTAATCAGCAGCAGGTGTTTTCAGTAAACAGCTTGCAGGTTTTCCTGCCATGGGCTTAGTGGTACATTGGGTGTGACATTTCCAGAAATGCCAAATTAACAAACACGCAATGGAAGAACAAGAGATCTGCATGGGGGTGCTCTGATGGAGCATGCGTACAATCTATGGCAGTAATCTGAAGGGGGTCAGGATATGATCCAGGGGATTGGAGAAACAAAAATTACAATATTTTCTGCCTGTTTTGCAGGGTTTTAAAGACAAAACAAAAAAAAACCTTTGTGTCATTGTGTGGGACAACATACCTGTCAGCTGAGACGGAGAAACTTTCCACTCCTCAGAAAACACACTCGTACGTGACAAGGTGTATCTTGGCATCAACTCAGTCAACACCTTCACAGATTATCACTAACTGCATCTCCTGAAATATACACAGTATGATGTTTTGCTATACAGTCAACTAAATAGTCAAAATTAGCTGCTACAACCTGTTAATGCTAATGCATCAGTAATCATAATCAGATAATATGATATATAATAACATAACAAAGTACTTTTACTTTTGAAACTTTAGGTACATTTTGCTTATAATGCTTCGGTTCTTTTACACTTTTAATGCAAAAAGTATTTTTACATTGTAGTATTAAAGGATCTGAATACTTCTGCAATGATGTATCTAGTTTCCAGGAAAGCGAACCTGCGTGACCTTTGACTGTGGGAAGAAACCGGAGCACTGAGAGGAAACACACACGCAGACATGAACATTTAAATTCCACACGTTCTCCCAGAAATGTTATTTTCCTTTCATTTCCTCTGTTGTTTGAGTTGGCCATGTCAGTCAGTGGTAAGGTAGTTATGACATAGTTATGGCAAGGTGTCATCCCGTCATGATCAAAAAGAGACTTCAGTGGACAACATCAACACACATATTACCCAGCAACCATCATTACATATCTGTATATGACAAACATACCAAAGAAAACAAGAAATTGTTCATTTAATTGAATCGTTTTCTTATAGTTTTTATTGTTTATGTAGAATAAGCATATATTTTTGTTATAGATTGCTACTGACTATTTTACCAAAAAAAACATTTTTAGTTTAATGTGAGCTCTTCTTTGAATACAGGTGTAGTTCGCAAGGGCCCATCTGTCAACACACAGTTGGAGGGCCCTCCCACCGCACCGTCTATATTAACACCCCTGATGTCAACACATACCACCACTGATTGTACAAGACTGTAGCAACTAAATCAACTAAACAACAAATGCTTTGTCTGCTCAGTTTGTTGATGTTTAACTAATCTTACTTTATTCAGAAAAACATTTTACAGTTACAGAGTCAAAAGGTCTCATCAGAAAGTAAAGATGCACCGATTCACTTTTATTCAGTGCCGATACCGATACTGAACCAACCAACAGCTTTCACCCCTAAGAACCTTTATTTTACACACATCACAAGTAGCCGTCCTGTTTGTTTCTGAGTGTCCAGACTAAAACATCTCCAAACTAAGGACATGTTGAGTTTGCCAGCGTAAGCTCCGCCTGTACGTCTAACTCAGAATTCTGAGAGACAAAAAATATGGCGACTACTGAATATCTTTGTAGTACTGTTTTAATTATTAATTAGTTAATTAATGTGTGCTACAACATATTGGGGATGAGCTTAAAATTGTATTATTACATATTTATAATTCATAAAAACATCAGAATCTGGATCGTCACACTGATACCGATATTGGATCGGATCGGTCCCAACTCTATCAGAAAGAACATTTGCATTATGGAATAATTACATTATTCATCAACATTATTATGAGGCAATAAAATGAGTGTTGCCCAACGTTAAAGAGACAGTTTGCTATCATTGACGAAGGACACAAAGAAACAAACAATACCGGCCAATAAAAATAATAAGACAATAAGTATTAATATATAAAGTATATAAGTGTTATGCTGCATCTCTCCATGGCCATTTTTATAGATATTACTGAAAGACATAATCACACTCTTACAATCATCAAAAACAAGTTATTTTTGTAAATTAAAATGATATATGCACAAATGATTGTGGTCTCATTAGTGCTGAAGATGAAAAATGTGCGATCAAAGAGTTCTTTGTGTAGGAACGCAGCTCAACACTCCCACGGTGCGATGCTGAATTACTGGCACTGTTATTCTTTAGAGCTGGCAGCGCACCAGCTGTGTGGCATCACTTCAGGTTTGTGTTGAGAGTCACCTTGAGATTTGTGGTCTCATTAGTGCGCTAGCTTCAGCGATCCACACTCTCACACCAGTATTTATATGTCTGTTCTTCCACGTCGTCTTCTTCTTCTGGTCTTTTGCCAACTTCTTTCTAGTTTGTCCTAGAAACTTCATTTAAACTTCAAAATGCCCCACCCCTTCAGCTTTTTCATACTTTCCCCTATCTACAGTTTAAGTTTTATGCTCTTACAGACCTTTTCATATTTCTACATTATTGTGTTTTGTGTTCAAAATGTTCAAACCAAGAGTGTCACACACTTAAAAACCTTTTTAATCTCTTCTTGCTCCCATAATTTCCACTCTTCATACAAAATGTATTCATTAAAACGAAGACACACTCTCTCACACAAAGTTATATTTTAAGTGATATGACTTACGTACGTTTTAGTTTTGGCCTTCTCTTTAACGTACACTTTAAATGACACTTCAACTGCTTTCACCTCATTATATGCAATTGTCACTTTCAGATCTTACATTTCAACTTACATTTTTACTGCTTATATGCCAACTGAAATTTCAACTGCTGACAGTGCACACACTTGAACTGTCTTCAGCACTTCCGCTTCAACTGAAACTTAAAGTGCATTGGTCTCTTGTTCCTTAACTAACATTTCAGCTGCTTTTATCTTTTACTCTGTGACATTTGAACTGCTTTTTATTTATTACTCTTCAAATGACAATTCATCTGCTCTCAGAACTTACATGCCAACCTTAATTTGGTTTCTTTGATTTTGTGAGGTTATATTTGTTACATCTTCATAGTTAGATTTGTTTGTATGTTATTTTGGCCTTTGCCCACCCTGAAGTCAATTCTCAGCTCCTATTTTTTTTAAAAACAACTAAACATTATAAATAAACCAAAATATCACCTGAATCTGCAGCTCCCCTCGTCTCTACAGAGCTTTATAGTGAGTTTCAGCTCCTTGTTTAGCTGTCCGCTCCACAACTTTACTGTTTTGCTGCTCTCACAGTGTCATTTTTGGTGAAAAAGCTGTAAAAACTCCATTGTACACTTCCTGCTCAGCAGCAAACAGCAGACAGACCCAGTTAGAGACCAGTTGGTGAACATAGTGGAGCATTTAGCAGCTAAAGAGCCAGATATTGTCCTCAGCTTAAGTGTAACCCTGAGTAATTTTTATGTTGGGCATGATAAAGAGATCCATGAGAAAGGTGCATCTCTTTGTGACAGCTGGTATAATAACATTCACATCTCAGCGTGATTGTCTCTAATTAAACAGCAGATAGAATCTCAAACTGGTCTGATGAGTGTGTGTTTTTCTTTTCTTCTTTCTTGGCATCACTTTAGGTCACGTCTGTTTAATTTTGACAATCATGAGTGTGTGGATATATTCAGCCAACCTCAGCTGTCTCAGTGGTATATGAACGATTTGCTATATGGTAGATGGACTGCATTTATATATAGTGCTTTTCTACCTTGATGAGCTTTACAATGCTGCCTCTCATTCACACACACACACACACACACACACACACACACACACACACACACACACACACACAGACGGCTACACAGCTGCCATGCAAGGTAAGTAAGTAAGTAAGTAAAGCTTTATTTATATAGCCCTTTTTAAAACACACAGTTACAAAGTGCTTCCCACACTGTGATGGCTGTGGCTACAGCCACACAATTGCAGTTACCTGGCTGCTGAGCTCTCCTTCCTGGCCAAATAAAAGATGGGGCTGAGGGTGGAGCCTGATTTTATGCCAAGGCTCAACCCAAGGACCATACCAAGAGCTCTGTCAGCCTGGGGGGGATCAGGGTGTCTTTGTGTTGAGTTTTAGTTATTGTTTATGTTGTCCTCCCCTGCATTTGTTTATTGGTTTGATCACTCAGTATATAGGTTTCCCTCAGGTCTCATTTAGACAGGTCTATTAGTTGAGTTGACTTTCTTGCTGTATTTTTCAGTAGAGTTATGTTTTGTTGACCTCTTTTAAGGGCCCTATAACTCATAGTTCAGTTTTCTTCAGTTATTTCTTTTTGGAATCTTTTTGTTGGAAATAAACCAAACCTTTGTTTGAACTTTAAACCTGTGTTACCTTGTGCTTTGACTGCTTGGTCCACGACACACACACACACACACACACGAAAAATCTAAATGAATAAATACATAAAGGAAAAGTAAATTACAATCTAAAACACAGCACAAAGACAAAAACAGGGAAGGAGATTTATAAAAAGGGTTGCATATAAAGATGTTTTTTTTAGAAGATTCAGCAAATCTGACAGATTGGAGAAGATGATTAGAGGGTTGAGGGCTAAGACAGCAAAGGTGGCGATCACCTTTTGTTTTGCAGTAGGAGCGGGATGGATAAAAGGCTGAGGTTTGAGGAGCGAGGAGATCGTAAATGTAACTGTGGGCGAGGTCATGTAGTGCCTTATATGTAGTCGACAGGATCTTGTAGGTGCTGGCCTGCCCAGCTCAGGGTTCAGTGTGTTGCTCAAGGACACTTGGACTCTTGGACAGGAGGAGCCGGGGATCGAATCGCCAACCCTGGGATTAATGGCCAACCCGCTCCACCTCCTGAGTTCCTTATTATTCATAATGAAACTAAAAGTTTTCTTTAGCATTCCTCTCATGTACTCACACACTCGTCTGACAGGCATCGCCCAACCTGTGTTTGATTAATGATATCATGTCTTTTTTATTTGGCAGCTTATTCCCTTCATCAGCTGTCAAAGATGACAGCCCGGCCCTGTTCTCAGTTCGTCTAGCTTCAGTTCACATCTTTGTTTATGTGAATGTGATGAATTTCAGGTGATAGCTAGCAGGTGACCTTAATGACTCGTGTGACATCATGGTGTGAGAGACGCAGAGAGGTTTCAAAGATGGACACTTGCCATCACGCAGCAGAACTGAAGAAGCTCCTTGGATGAGAATATATCTTCAGCTCTATAATACAGCCTGGTAGTGTAGACCTGACGTTGTACAGCATGGATAAATGAGATTAATTTACAGATGGGTGACAAATACAAGGAAAAACCATCAGAAGTTGTCTTAGCAAGGTGTTGTTCCACCCACGAGCTGCCAGAACAGCTTCAACTTGGCATAGATTCTCAGAGGAGGGATGAACTCAGATTCTAGATTCTTCATTTGGTGTTTTAAGTGTTCAGAAGCATCTTGTTATGTTTCTCCACTCAAGTATTCAGGGGTTCCCTTTAATTTGTCACCCAGCTGTACACACTGGCCTTCATGTGTGTTAAGTATAGCCCGACTGACACTGGACTTTTGAGGCCGATACCAATATTGATATTTGGGAGTTTCAAAAAATCTGATAACGATACATTAGTAGTAGTATTTTTTTACATAAACACATAAATAAACGTCTTAATACCGATCCCTTAGATTTGTTTTTGTTTTTTAAAGAATTGTGACCCAGATACATACTGAGCGAGACATTTTACAGCCGAAAATAGTGATGTCACATTTGCGAACGATCTGTACCAAAGGCTCTTTGGTATCGAGCCGTTATTTTTATCGTTGCGTGCAAATTTCACTGCCTGCCCTAAATTCTATGGCAAGCCAAAGGGATCAAATGTCGTCAGGTCGGCACACGTCCCTGGTACATAAAACGGCGTAAAATACGGCGTTCTGACGGTTTTCACGCCGCTTTTTATGCCGTTTTTATTTATATATATTTATTTGTTGAACATTTTTAATGAATTTATAAAGACAACACAGATCTTGCCTAGCAATGGCAAGCATCTTTCATCTATGCACTGCTTTGGTCTGGCTTTACTCTTCAACGATTGATTACAAAAACTCTGGATTTACTGGCTATGTAAAACAGGAGGAAGGGCTCATTACCATACAAGAAAACGACGTAAATAACGCGCGTCATGGACAGGTTTTAATGTATGTAAAAAGCGGCGTTTAATGTACCTCACTAGCACGCCGTAAAAAGCGGCGTTTTGTATGGTTTTTACGGGTGTAAAAAGCTGCGTTTTAAAATGTAACGGCGTAAAAAGCGGCATGAAAACCGTCAGGACGCCATATTTTACGCCGTTTTATTTACCAAGGACGTGTGCTGACCTGACGACATTTGATCCCTTTGGCTTGCCATAAAATCCACTCCCATTTACGTGAACAGTGAGAAGCAGCCAGTCACAGTGCTGCATAAATTACATTCAAGGCAAGGCAACTTTATTTACATAACACATTGCATACAGATGGTAGATTCGCTGACAAAGCAGAGGGATATGGAGTCACCTGGTGTAAAATTTACAGTGTAGATCATTGACATTAGGTCTGGCAATACGAGCCATTTAGTGCTGCTTACCCTCATCATCATTATCCTCGGGATTATTTTGCAGATAAAGCTAGTAACGCGCGCCTCCTAAAAATAAAGAAAAAAGAGCCATAAGATCCGGCTTCCTTCAAAGAGCTTTAATTCTCATCACTAGCTGAAAATCAACCGGTCAGTTCTCTCTGGTGGACAAACTATGTTGTAATGGGGAAACTAAATGACCTCAACCCAGTTTGACATTTCTGTATTTCAGTGTCTTGTTACTTTTTGGCCGACATATACACCGATATGGATATATCTGCAATATCAGCCGACATTTACTAATTAAGAATTATTAGTATATTACAGTAATTGATAGAGGTGTGGAAAAAAATAGATTCTTAGATGCATTGCGATTCTCTTTTGAACGATTATGTCTCAATGCAGAAAACTCAATAATCGGAAATTTAAAACTCAATTCTTGATATAATCTCCTGTAACAATTTTGTAAGGCCGGGCTGCACGTAGGACGTTCCTTGCGGCTGAACCAATTGGATGGCGAAACATAACGGACGTAAAACATGTGCTTCGTGTTTATGTTTTAAGCTAGGCTACTTGGGCTGGTGAGCAACCGAAGATGGATACAATGCGACCGGCAGTTGCGACCGGCAGTTCACCCGCCAGTGTGGCTATCCGCCACACTGGCGGGTGAGTGTTTGTACCAAAATAGTCTTGTGTTGCAGCCAGAGTCCGCCAGCATGTTTTCTCTGCTAGCTTTGTGCTAACTACCGCAACGTACAACGTACTACTTTGTTTCAAAACTCTCTCAGAGTACTCAAAGGCACCACCTGGTGGTGGAAGCTGTACAGCGCATCCACAAACATTAATGCTGCATAAAATACTAAATGATGAACACTGGATCCTGGAAAACATGTTTGATCAGTACATCTTGGAATATAAACATTACCTTCCTAGAAAGGAATTTCAAATTAACCTGTTAACCCTCAAAAATAAATGGTAGGGTCCCTAACCAATACAAAACAGTTAACAGAAGAAAATAGTCAAAAGAGTCAAAAGTTTAATTTCAGACACTGATCATCGATAATCGTTTTATAATCGCATCGTAGCCCTCTGAATCGTAATCGAGATTCACAACCCTAGTAATGCAGTCTTTAAGGCCCCATTTACACCTGGTGTTAACGTGATCTGTATCTGGATAATGACATCTTTGCACTTACACCTGGTAGCTAGTAGTTGCTAGCTACTGCTACTACATGTAGCTTTAGCCAGGCTTGCACAAGCTAGCAGGAAGAGGCGGAGTTAGGTAACATTTCAACTTGCTGGGCAGATGTTTTTTGCAATTTTCTTTTTCAATGCAATCACTGCCGTACGAATTGCATTTTTACCTGAGATCTGATCACAATGTGAGCCTGGCCATCTCCAAATGTGGTCTGGCTGAACACATTACATTCAGATTACAACACGTTCTGCATGCATTAACATACGATTTTTTCCTTATCCAGATAACATATCCAGATCAGATGATTATGCCTGGTGTAAATGGGGTATAAAAGCTGGGACATGCTTCAAATAAACTAGTGTGTAAGACATGGACACATCTAATGGCAAATGTGTTTTTATACATTACAATAAACGGGGACAAGACGTGAAAAAAGTTCAAATGAGGAAAACGGCGCACTCTTTTGGTCAGTCACTCCTTGAAGGCATTTACTGTTATGCTCGTTTGTATGAGAAGTGACAAAAAGAGTTGTGTGAAGAATAAAAAAAGGGAGCTAGAGAGAGAAGTTCAGATCCTGCCGGCCTTTTTGCCGCAGCACTCAATGGATTGTCGGTTTTGTAAAGTGACAAAATTCCGATGTTGGAAAGGGTTTGGGGTTCGAGGGTTATCAGCACATCAGAAAAGATAAAAGAAAGATAAAAGAAAACACTGATTGTTAGATGTGATTAGATTTTAGTTTCCCCTTCAGTATGTAAAAACTAGTCTTAGAGTCCATATTCAGGTGAACTGGACCATTACCTGGCCCTGCCCTACTTATATCCAGATATTAGCAGCACATGTTCAGGTTCCTGGCAGCTTCCATTGCATACAAAAGGACATCTGATCACTTATAAGCCTATTGGACTCAGTGGTATGTGTGCATTTACTTCCTTGTAGATTTAGCTTGAGAAGCCTTATTAAGCACGGGTTTGTCACCTGAAACCTTCCACTTACTGTAAATTTCAGAAAATGACCAGTTAAAAGGGGATTTTTCCTGCCACTGTCTCCTAGTGCTCGCTCATGGTGGGAATTGTTGAGTCTTTTACATAATACTATAAAGAGTACGGTCGGGACCTGCTCTATATGAAAAGAGCCCTGAGATCACTTCTGTTGTGATTTGGTGCTGTTGAAATAAAACTGAATTAATCAATTTAAAAAGACACACAAAGAAGGTGGTGTAAATTCTACAAGCACGGTCTGATAACAAAGGTTCATCAAGATGCTGGTTGATTTTGAACTTGTTGATTTTGTCTCGGACCTACATTTAGTGGCGTAAACTGCCACCCTGCAGAACTGAACTGGATGCAGGAAAAATGTAGATTGCTGTCATAAAAATGCTAAAATGTGTCCTATTTTGGCTCCTGCTCTCAGTTAGTTTGCAGGACTGTTAGCTAAATGTCATGTATCAATGTAAAGTCAGTTGAAACGCACAGAACTCTATAGAGAATAAACCCTTTTTGATGCATTTCTTAGGCAATTGCTACAACTACATCAGTCAACGACCAAACATAGATGTTGACTGAAAACCTTGTAAAGGATTTTCAAAACATTAACTTTTTGTTTTAATTTATTAAAAACTCATGTAGATATATATAAGATAACATTTTATTGATGCCCAGGGGTGAAATTAGGTGTTACAGCAGCACAAGAGAAACACGCAAAAATGATCATAAGAGAGCAAAAGAAATAGAGTTACACCATCAATCAAAATTAGATTAAAGTTATATACAGATACAAAATAAATACAAGGAGATATAAAGAAATGATCCAAATAAGAATGCTATATACAATGTGTACATAAATGTGCTTTTTTTGCAGTGATGTAATATAGTATAATGTGCAAAACCACCACTTCAGCCAACAGTGCAGCTCCCTCATATTCCCAAGCAATAGCACATACAGCATATACCACATAAAACTAACATGGTGTTAGTGTACAGTGGGAGAGCCAAATGAAAACACCTGAGCTATGGAGATGTACACAGATTCATTTATAAACACTTTAGCCATTGATAATGGTCACACAGTTGCTGCACAACGAGTGAGAAAGTCTGCAGGGGAGCACAGTAAAGCCCTGACCCGGTCCTGCAGAACAGAAACCAACTGCGTCGATGAGATACGAGTTAACGACAAGTGAAGCGATACCATCATAAGCATCATGAGAGGGCGATGGGGGACTGTTGTGGTGACGGGAAAGATCAACACGTTGGAGGCAGCACAACCAGTTCGTGCCAGTCAGCGGTTGCTACATCAAACCAGTTCTGACCCCCTGACCTGAGCCAAGTTCAAAGTGAGATGAAGGTGTTGGAGTCATCGCCTGTTATTCCGGTCAAACCTGACCAGGAGTTCAAATCTGTCGTCAAAAAATAAACTTTTTCTTTGTACTTCTCAGATCTTTGCACGGGCTTCCTGTGTGTCAAAGACTTGATTTTAAAATATTACTACCGCTGATAGGTTTAGGGCCAAAATACATTTCTGATCTGCGTCCAGACCTCTCAGGTGGTCCAGGATCAGGTCTGCTTACTGTCCCCAGAGTCAAAACTAAACACGGAGAAGCAGCGTTCAGTTGTTATGCTCCACATATCTGGAACAAACTCCCAGAAAACTTGAGGTCTGCTTTCACTTCTTTTAAATCAGGGCTTACTCTGCATTTTATTACATTTGCAACTATTTATTCACATCCTGCACTGCACTGTACGGTTTATTCTCCTGTTTAATCTATTTTAGCTTATTTTTACCTTTTATTTTATTTCACTCTTTTAAATCCTATAAATATGTGAGCTTTTATACTGTGTTTCTTTTATATTTTGTCTCAATGCCTTTTATGTCGATGTACGTCGAATTGCCTAAATGTAAAAGCAAAACACGACGGCATTGTACTGTGAAGAGATATGTAGAAAGACCAGTTATTAAACCAAGAGGAAGGCACATCAGTGTTGACTGATGTGGTTGTAACAAAGGTTTAACTTTTTTTCATGTAGCCTGAAGTAAATAGTCATATTGATACTTGACATTTGGAAAAGAGTCCTGCAAACTGAAAGCAGGAACCAAATAGAACAAACTATCCAAACTAACCAATCAACATTTTTTAAAATGTTCCTGTGTTTGTTTCTTATGACCAGATATTTAAAGACATTTGGATTTCTAATTATTCAATAGTGCACTTGTGTGTTCAGAGATGGTGTGTGAAATCAGAATGCACAAATTAAAATTGAAAATATTAATTCAAATATAGACAAATCTTGTGCTGTACTGTACTCTCAAATCTACATGTAAGTCTAAATGCTGTCCTCCTGCACCTTTGATTGACTGGTTTCTCTACTGCACCTTTATTTCCTTTATTGAATTTGCGGCATCTTTTTAAAATTGTTTTTAAATCAAATGTTATTCTTTTTAAATAGATATTATTTTCCTTTTTTTGTCATTTTAATTTTGTTCTAATGCGTTCCTTTGAATTGCCTCTGTGTTTGAAAGGCGCTGCCTTGCCTTGTCAAAGGAGGGAGACAGTTATAATAATATTAACTTTAATTTAATTTATAGAGCACTTTTTAAAATCCACGTTACAAAGTGCTTCACAAGGACAGCAAAATAAAACAGTCAAGTCATAAAATCAAGAAAGCAGATACCACCACAAGATAAAAACCTTTAAAAGAAATAAAAGACAGTTCTAAGAAAATGTAAAACTCACGTAAAATCAGGGAAGGCTCTCCGATAAAAGTATGTTATAAGAAGGGATTTAAAGGAGATCACTGACTCAGCCGACCTGATTTCCTGGAGCAGATCGATCCAGATCTTTGGGGCCCCGACTGCAAACGCTCTGTCCCCTTTAGTTTTCAGCTGGGCCTCAGGAACAGACCAAAGACTTCTGCCCGAGGATCTCAGAGGATGTACCGGCGTATGGTACTAACAGGTCAGAGACAAAGCAGGGAGAGGGGCCATGAAGATCCTTAAAGGCAAACAGTAAAATCTTAAAATCTGTTCTAAAACATACAGGGAGCCGGTGTAAAGAGGCTAAAACAGGAGTGATGTGACCACGTTTCTTGGTTCTGGTTAAAGGTCTGGCAGCTGAGTTCCGTATGAGTCGATAGACATTTGGATCAGGCAGGTAAAAAGGCTGTTAATGCAGGCGTGTAAAATGGTCTCTGTGTCTTAAGTTAAGACAGACCACAACAAGCGACACAGTAAGTTTAGCTTGGGTTGTTTTTTTATATCTGACGCCACATTCTTCATCAGTCTTTTTAAAGTGATTAATTAAAGTCATTTGCAGTCCACTGATTATTTATTTGAATCTTAAATTAAAAGGTTTTGTTTGTCTGAATACACATCTTCTTCAGGTCAGTCTGATGCTTATTGAGCTAAGTTTAAGACTAAATAAAAGGGCACACGCCACTGAATGCAACACAGTGAATGAGCTGCAGATATAATATCAACGTCAGACCTCGCGAACGCTGCAGCTCGATAACAAAATCAAAGTATTCGGAGTCAGATCAGTGAAATGAAGCCGGTCACATCTGAGCCGGAGCAGTGCAGATAAACACGTGTGATGCTGCCAAACAGCAAATGACCTCGGCCTTGATTCCACAATACTACTGGACTGTGAGAGAGATGTAGAAAGGCTGACTGGCACAGGAAGAAGAAGGTCATCATCATATCATTTGACTGATGCAGTTGTTACAAGTGCTTGAAAAATAAAGTATCAAAAAGGTTTTATTCACTAAAGTTTCTCATTTGAAGGACAAACTGGTAGTAAATCCTGCAAACTGACAGCAGTGACCAAAATAAAACACATTTTAGTGTTTTTTTATGACAGCAAATTTTATTGGACATTTTTCGGCATTCAAAGAAATGTGGATGTTTGCAGAAGTTATTCACTCACCTGTCAATGCAACCACATCAGTTAAACATAATTACACAATTAAAAAAGTCATACATACTACAATGATTGTGCTGAGGTTTGAAGTTCCCGACATGTGTGATGAGAGCAGAACACTATGTCTCCATGCTGCCGGCTAAATTTCTTCTTTCGTTATTGTGCTACATGGTATTGTTGAAGGCGTTTACAGTAAAAATGTATTATTTGTTCACTGAAACCAGTTTTGCCGCCGGCCTTTTGTTCTGAAACATAGTGCGCATGCCATCAAACTTGGCAGGACCGTCACCAGCTGGTGTGGCCGACCTGCAGGTGTGTATAAAGATGCTGCGGGTGGATGTGAGCGGCAGAGAATCTGGAGACAGAGGAGAGTGCTGGACATCATGGCCTCCACACTGGTACTCCTGCTTCAGCTGCTCCTGGTCTCACTGGCGTCTGCGTCCAATCACTTTGGGGGAACCGTGACCTTCACCTACAAGGGCAGAAACCCTGATGGAACATTAAGGGTGAGAGATAAAACTTTTACTGATCTGTGACATTGATTATAGATAATGTGTGAATATGTTTCACCTGTTGTGCGGCAGAAATTCATCATATTCCAGGAATCGCTTACCGTTATTATTGCTGTTGTTATTTTATATGGGTTTGATTATTCTGATAGAGTATAGAACATTTTATGTTCATTTCAGTTGCAGTTTTTACTTTCTATTTAATATATTTTACCTGGATTTTTTTCTTTTTACTATCTTTTCAATCCATTTTACCTTGATTTTTGAATCTTTTTGTCTTGTAAAGCATCTTTAAGTACATTGAAAAGAGCTACATTTATATTATTATTTATCATTATTACTTTGCCATGGTTTTACTGATAAATAGCTTCCTTTCTGAACAGTAAAAGTCCCTCTGATACTCATGTTGCTTGCATGCTGCAAGTCTTAAAATTTTGCTGAAAGACGTGCAGCCATTTTTACTTTTCAAGATTTTCGAGGAGTTTTGCAGAGTAGGGCAAAAAAAGTTATTTTTCGTTAGTGCTTGAGGGAGCAGATGCCTGTCATACTTCAACTTCAGCAGAGGTTTTTGGTGCAACATGTACAGCACCTGTGCGTCCACATTTCTTTATCTCTGAGAGTAAGAATCAAATGTGGGATAGATGTCAAATAAAATGGATTGCCTTTGTGAAAACGCTCAAATTTATTCTATTTTTGATTCCTGCTTTCATTCCTGCTGTTTCTGCATCCAGGGTGTCCACTGGGAGTGTAAATTGTGCTCTTGTGTTTTGCATTTTAACTCCTAAAAGCTTAGTTGTTTCTCATAATCAAGACGCATTAGTTAGGTTAAACTTGAGGACTCCAAATAATTTTATGTTGTAAAACCAAGTAACTTTCTTTGATTGATATATTGATTAATATATGCTTGCGAGACAATGTTTCATGGGAAAAAGAAGAATGCTGTGGAATTTCCCGCTGGGTAAAAGGGATGACTTCTAGCCTTGCTTTAACAATGAACAATTCACACAGGGTATCATGATATTGTTGAACTGGATGGATCGTCTTTCACTGTAACTTAGTGTGTTTATTGTGTTTATTGTGCTAACCATTATTATTGTCATCATTATGGTTTTCATTCTCGCTTCCTTTACCTTATTCATCTCAGGATCCAAGGAGTGACTTCATTGACATATCGCAATATTATCTCTTTTTATGATTTTAAAAAAACCTATGCACGTTATGTCCAAGATATGGCATTTAGCTACATTAGTTGTTGTTGATCAAATGATCAAAACAGTGGAGCCGCCATCTCTAACTGTACAATTGCTTAATCTGATCTTTTTACACAGGTGGACTTCCGCAACAGGGCAACCTTTGATGGGTGTCAGTACTCCCACCTCTGGAATTGTTACAACGGCAACTGTGGCTATGATGCCAGAAATCAGAGAGGCGTACTTGACATGAGCACCAAGGCACCACAGTCTAAGAGCCAGTGGTGTGAAACGGAAACCGTCAGTACAAGAAATGTCCCGAGTGACCAACCTTTTCAAATGACGTGAGCTTTTTTTCTTACCTATATTAATATTGTTGCACAATAAATTATATGTATTTATTGTGTACAGTTTTTGGAGCATCAGCTTATCCATTAGCCATGCTGAAAGTCATCCAGCTGCACACGATTGTATTCTGCTTATCATAAAAGTAGCATGCAGTATTTAAAGAGTGCTGTTTCCACACACACCAGGGCATCTAGCTGTTGTTGGATCCCAACACGTAACGCGGTTAATTCTTGGAACCTACTGACTTATGTGGATTTGGGAACAAGATCTGACACTGGAAAACCAAACCAATCACCCAACGTTGCCGTTCTACCTTTCCTACGGTAAGTCCCCCGCATTTAGCATGAAACAGTTCGGCTTAACTTCTGATCATTTTGTTAAAGACGTTGTGGGAATCGTCCTACTTGGGCGCCCCTCAGTAGAAGTACAAACAAGTGGCAGCCAAAAAATACTGAAACTAACGTGCTGAAAGCGAAACACAGACTGCAACAATTTTTACTGGGAATGTTTCCTAAAGTATGTCTACAAACAATAATACATGCCATCAGATTATAATCACGTAAAAATGAAAAAGGGCTTTCAATTCATTTCTTCACTGAATAATAAGGGTGTTCATTTGTTTTGACTACCTGTAGTAGATGGGACAAAACATGGACCTCTGACAAAGCAGAAAATATATTTTTCTGTTGTTAATAAATAAGCTCATTTTCTTCTTCTCTTTACATTATGAATTACAGTAAAAGTATTTGTGATTCTGCATGTACCATGTTTTGAAACCACTACCAGCATGTCACTGGCTTTGTATCACTTCTTGCATTAGCTGTTTTTCATGTCTAGCTATCCAGACGTGCATGTTCATAATTTTGCTGATTTGATCCTTTTGCATAAAGGATCCTTGGCAGAGGACTGTTACTAACTTGTGTTAACGTCTCTATTCAAGAGTTCCTCAGAACTGCCCACGGACATACACGCTGATATCCTTTGATCCTGATGGTGACAAAGTTCGATGCAGATATGGGAATATCATAGGTACAGAGTGCAGCTCGTGCAAACAACCTTTAGGCTTCTACTTAGATCAGGTTAGTTGGAAAATCAATTTCCTAATACCTTGTACAATACTGCATTGATACTTTGCCTCACTTAACTACTAAATGTTCACATTGTTAGGGCTCTTGCACATTACACTACCTAAGTGCCAATGCCAACCCCAGTGTTTATGGATTTGAGATGGTGGTGGAGGACTTCCCGCAAAGGCACATCTCTCTGACCTACAGTGACGGATCCCTATCCCCCAGGGATCCACTGACTGTGAGGAGAAAGAGACAAGCCACCATGCTGGGGTCGTGGACCACTACACCTCCAGGCACCACAACTGCTGCAGTAACCACAACTAAAGCAGCATCAACCACAGCCACAGCATCAACCACACCCATACCCACAAGCCCATGGTGGTGGTGGTACAGTACAACAACTGCAGTACCAACCACAGCCGCAGCATCAACCACACCCATACCCACAAGCCCATGGTGGTGGTGGTACAGTACAACAACTGTAGCACCAACCACAGCCGCAGCATCAACCACACCCATACCCACAAGCCCATGGTGGTGGTGGTACAGTACAACAACTGTAGCACCAACCACAGCCACAGCATCAACCACACCCATACCCACAAGCCCATGGTGGTGGTGGTACAGTACAACAACTGCAGTACCAACCACAACTGCAGCATCAACCACACCCATACCCACAAGCCCATGGTGGTGGTGGTACAGTACAACAACTGTAGCACCAACCACAGCCGCAGCATCAACCACACCCATACCCACAAGCCCATGGTGGTGGTGGTACAGTACAACAACTGTAGCACCAACCACAACCGCAGCATCAACCACAACTGCAGCATCAACCACACCCATACCCACAAGCCCATGGTGGTGGTGGTACAGTAAAACAACCACAGCATCAACCACAACCGCAGCATCAACCACACTCCCATGGTGGTGGTATAGTACAACAACCGCAGAAGCAACTACAACCGCAGCAGCAACCACAACCACAGAAGCAACTACAACCGCAGCAGAAACCACAACCACAGAAGCAGCCACAACCACAGAAGCAACTACAACTGCAGCAGCAACCACAACCACAGAAGCAACCACAACCGCAGCAGAAACCACAGAAGCAGCCACAACCACAGAAGCAACTACAACCGCAGCAGCAACCACAACCACAGAAGCAACTACAACCGCAGCAGCAACCACAACCACAGAAGCAACTACAACCGCAACAGAAACCACACTCCCATGGTGGTGGTATAGTACAACAACCGCAGAAACAACCACAGAAGCAACCACAACCGCAGCAGAAACCACAGAAGCAGCCACAACCACAGAAGCAACTACAACCGCAGCAGCAACCACAACCACAGAAGCAACTACAACCGCAGCAGCAACCACAACCACAGAAGCAACTACAACCGCAACAGAAACCACACTCCCATGGTGGTGGTATAGTACAACAACCGCAGAAACAACCACAGAAGCAACCACAACCGCAGCAGAAACCACAGAAGCAGCCACAACCACAGAAGCAACTACAACCGCAGCAGCAACCACAACCACAGAAGCAACTACAACCGCAGCAGAAACCACACTCCCATGGTGGTGGTATAGTACAACAACCGCAGAAACAACCACAGAAGCAACCACAACCGAAGCACCAACCACACTCCCATGGTGGTATGGTACAACAACCACAGAAGCAACCACAACCGAAGCACCAACCAAACTCCCATGGTGGTATGGTACAACAACCACAGAAGCAACCACAACCGAAGCACCAACCACACTCCCATGGTGGTATGGTACAACAACCACAGAAGCAACCACAACCGAAGCACCAACCACACTCCCATGGTGGTGGTATAGTACAACAACCACAGAGGCAACCACAACCGAAGCAGCACCGTACCCTAGCACCACAGGAAACCTGATCGCCACCACTCCTCCTCTCAGTAAACTACCTTTGCAGTTCTCTTTACTTGGTAAGTCAGGTTTTACGACACATTTTTAATGAGCCACACTTAATAGCACTGAGCAAAACACCTGCTGCTGCACTGCCCTCACTGGGCTGAAACTTTCATACATGTTGCAACTCTGGCAACACCTTACACATGGCCGTAGCCATTATTTTAGGAATACTGAGGTCAGGAGTCCCCCAGAAAAGTTTGACCAGAAACAAAGTTTTTAAGAATTATCTAGATTTTTTAACATTTTATTTATTCACTTAGCTATTGTCTGTAATTGTTGTTTCCCACCATGAAGGTCTCTGTCCTGTGAAAACCACGTCTCCCCAAAACAACGTTTCATGAGCTAAGAATAACTGTCCTATTTTCTGCTTTGTGACTATTCATTTTTCATTTAATCCAATGGGGTTTTAAAAGGCTTATTTAGCCTAAGAAGTAGGAACATTTTCTCAGCTTCTGAAGGAACACAGCAGATGTTACAGCAGATTTTTTGCCGTTGACAGCTAATTTAAAACACTTTGTGTGACATCACTGGATGCCAGAGTGCAAAAGCTTTAAAGTTTTGATCCAGTGGCAGATTTCTCATAGGTAGGCTATTGATTATTTATTGCACTTTGGACTTTAGATGTATCTTCTTTTTTTATCTCCAGTTGACCCACCTGCTCCCTCATGTCAGGAGGGATACTACTTGCCAAAGTTTGTGCATCCAACACCTGAAAATGGAGCACGCATCCAAGCAGAGGTCAACAAAGAAATGGAGATCAGAGTCAAAGCAGAAGCTACATACGCAACGTAAGCGGGAACCAACGTGATCAATGTGGCAGCAAAACATTCTCATCATTTCAGCAAGTAAGATAACATCTCTGGTTTCTTTGTTTTGTTTTCATACAGAATACATGATATCGTCATCAGTGGGCCACTGAATATCAGCAAGCACAGGACCACACATGACGAGTTTGTCATTAGGTGGACGCCTACTCCAGATGACCTGGGAGATCATTACCCCGTCTGCTTTGCTGTTGAGTCAGTGACAAGGTGAGCCTCGGATTCATTTCCTTTATGACAGAATTACTGTAAAACCATGATTTAACTTTTTACACATTTTGCAGTTCCGCTACAACCATCGATCAAACCACACAGAAATACCCTTCCTATGCCACCAAATCTTCACAGTAAGTAACATTTCTCTGTGTTTGGTGTTTTGTAAAATACATCTCTAAGCAACAAGGTAGAGCTCACTGCTCCTGTTGTAACTGAGCCTGAGAGATGAAAATTAAGAAAGCTATGAACAAATAAGGAAACTATCCAGTTGGCAAGTTACAAGAATTCACAATTATTCATTAAAAACATGAAGTTAGAAGCAAATGTGTATCAAAAGTTAGAAAATTCAAAGGTATTTTCAAACTATATCTCAGTTCTTTAAATCACTTATTACTTTGTTTTGTAAAGATTGCCAGGAGGCTTAGGAAAATAGGTTTATGAAGGGACAAGGACATCAACAAATCAAACGATGAACATATATACTTTTGTCTGTTTAATTGTAATTAGGTGACAAAAAGCACCAAACGGTAATGATTTTAACAATTACAAATCAGCCTACTTGAATGAGTGACCGGCATTACTCTCCTCAGTTAAAGGGTTAAATCAGTGTTCACTGATACTTTTCAGGTCTGGCATCTATCAGTCAGAGATGAGGTGTGTTCTGGTGAACATCAGGAAGAAGCAAGGTGAGTCTAAGCGCTACTTTAATGTCAACATTTTGTAGTGCAACTACAACTGTAATGGTGTATATTTAATGCAATGTTAACTGTGCACTTGTGTAAAGTGCTGTGTTTGGGTAAACCTTGCTACCAAACAAAATTCAGAACTAAAATTCAGTGCTAATAGTTTTCAGCATAATGTATTTTTTAAATGGTTTAAATATATATCCCTTGCTGTAGTTAAATCCAACGTGATCTGCGATGAGTCCAAAATGACAGTAGAGGTTGAGAAATCTTCATTCGCTGGACTCCATGAGGATAATTTGCGGCTCAATGACCCCACCAACACCGCCTGCAGCCTCCAGAGACACTCCAACAGCACTCACATCATCGCTGTCATCCCCCTCAACGCTTGTGGCACTCAGATCGAGGTGACGCAGGGTCATTTGTTTCATTACCCGCTGTGCCCTTCTCTCAGTTATTGGTGTTGCTTTTCCTTTTCATTAGCAGTATGAGGACTGAATACGTAACCTTTTACTCCGCAGGAAGATGATGACAACCTAATTTTCAAGAATGAAATCACCACAGTCGACAATGCAAATGACCTGATCACCAGGAAACACCTGCTGGAAGTGCAGTTCTTCTGCCAGTACCCCAAACGAGGAAATGTGACACTGGGCTTCACAGCACACAGGAATAATGTCACAGTGTGGGAGAGAGGCTTCGGCACGTTCACTTACCAGTTTGAGTTCTATCCTAACAAGCAATTCCAAACCATGATTGATCCAAATTCATACCCTCTGGAGTATGACATAGGGAGCAAGATTTACATGCAGATAGAGGCCACCTCTTCAGTCAACAACACCGAGCTGTTTGTGGAGTCCTGCAGAGCTGCACCATATGACAACCCAAACTACTCGCCAACCTACTCCATCATTGAAAATGGGTAGGCATGAGTACACCCTCTAGTGGCAACAGAGGACATGACAACGTATTTGTAAAGATTTGTTGTTTGCTTGTATATGAGAGGTTTGTAACTAAACTGCCTGACTCTAAATAAGTGAGAATGAGAGTGAATGTGAATGTCTGTCTGTCACCCAATGTTTGCTGAGATAAGCTCCATTTCTCCATCAAACTACCGATTTGAAGACAGTGGATGGATAGATGGAAATTAAATGTCTCTGTCTTCCACCTGAGTCTTTCACCTCTCTTGAAGAAGATTATCTCCTCTTACCTTAGAGACTCAAAGTCAATGCTAAACTTACTTCATCTTCAGTATAACCTATACTCCTTTTCCTTATCATGCAAATACCTCCAATAGAATATTACCTCTGCCTCTATAATGGCATCAGTTTTAAGGCATAGAGTTACAGAGGCAACATTTCTTGTGTTTTTATTTTTTTGCTGACTAGGTGTAACATGGACCCAACTGTTGAAGTCCATTCCCCCGCCCACGAGAGACAGTTCCAGTTCAGCATGGACGCCTTCAAGTTCATCGGCTTGCATGACCAGGTGAAGAAGGGATTATGTGGTTAGACTGGAGCAAGTGACTAAAAATGTTTCTGTGATATCGCAATATGCTTCATTGAATAGGTCCAATTCATAATTTCCTTTTCTTCATCAGACAAGTTTTACAAAGTGTTATCTAATGCACACTTGGTGGGGTGGACAGGTGCAAAGGAATATGCAGTCATGTGAAAAAAAGGTTGAATTCCTGCAGACAGTCAGCACTAACTTTATTAGAGGCACAAATTCACAATGTGAAACAACACATCTTTATATTATAGCCAATGCAAATGGAGAACCAATCAAATCAAATCAAATCAAAATGGGGGACCAAATCTCTGAACACCTGATTTGTATTGTACAATTTCTGACATGTATTGTTTATCTCATTTTTTAAATAATTTTCTAATGTGGCAATTGTCTCGGTTGTTTGAGAATTGGCTCAGGTCTTTTGAGATTTGGTTCCCTGTTTTGATTGGTTGTTACAACCTGTGGCTTCAGAATAAAGATGTTATTGTTTCACACTGTGAATTTGATGCCTGACTGTGGAGAGAAATTAGACTCAAAATGGTCCCAAATGTGTGTTACGTGATCTACAAATGAAAAATAAGATTTATAAATGTGTACAACGATTTGTGCGTAATTTCGGGTCCTCACAAATGCGTCAAATACCAAGAAATTTGAACACATGTAAAACTGTTTTACAAATGCACACATCACAACCTGAATACGTATTAATATTGTACGTACAGATTTTCAATTTCAACTTCACAGATCTGATCATTTTCGCTTTCAAAAAGCTTCCTGTGGATACAAATGCAAATGCATGCTGTGTTTAAGTGCTGGTAGAAAACTGGGACATCTGGGCTTTCTGTGAATTTGTGTGTAATTTCAAAGTGGGAAAGACGTTTTTTCTATATAGACAGAATAACTTTTCACCCCTTGATTAGAACACATACATGTACCAACTATAGACTCTATACAGTAGCCTATAATATATGTAAATATATGGTTTAAAGAAGCTACTGCTACAACAAGAGACAAGAGACCACGCTATGTCTGCTGATATAATGACACTGTGTCCTGTTGTATTCAGGTGTACATCAGCTGTTCAGTCCTGATGTGTGAAGCAGGGAACCCCAACACCAGGTGCTCAAAGGGATGCGTCAACTCCACATGGCCAGCCGGTCACCACCATCACCACCGAAAGAGAGAGGCTGTCACCCAGAGTTTAAGGCACCTTGTTTCCCAGGGTCCCCTGCGCTTGCGGAGATCAGCAGAGATCAGCGGAAGCCCATGTATGAAAACAAGGAGGATTTTCTTACTGTAACAGCACACTTGCCTTGTTTGGTCAAGATCTAATTCAAACTGTGCTTCTCTTTTCTGCAGTGATGAACCTGAATCTGAACCTGGTCTTCATCGCTGGATGTCTTCTTGCAGCTGTTGGCATGATCAGTGCAGTGGTCGTGTACAAAGCCAAAATGTCAAAGATCAAATACCAACCTTTGCCTGTGTATGAACATTAAGACAGCAGCATGTGCAGAATACCAATTCTGTAGTAATTACATCTGAATATATGAAGCTATTTAGATTATTATTTGCAATCAGATATTGCATGTTCATGTATCTAATTATGTGCACATTTAAATGAGTGAATTTTATATTACCATCTTTTGAAATGTCTACGTCTATATATGCTGAAAGAGGAAGTACTTGAGCGAGAAGGAAGTTTTATATTAAACAACACTGAAAGGATGATCAGCTGGTACTGCAGCTGCTGGGTGACTGTTCACTTGTGGTGTTTACTGTTGTGGGATCCCATGTAGCTTTACAACTGCTTCTACTATTATGTATCACAGTATGATTTAAAACAGTAGTCTGATCCAATCATAATCATTCCTAAATCAAATGCCTTAATTACACGTCAAAAGCCCTTTATGGCTAATCCTGAGTCAGTTATGATACACTTGCTTAATGGATCAATAAAATATATATTCTCTTACATATATGTTTGCTTTTGTCTACTTTAATTCTCTTCCTCTCTTACACACACACACACACACACACACACACACACACACACACACACACGCACGTTTCAAGTAAGTAAAAAACACATTATTTTGAATACTTTCCTGTTGCTGAAGCTCATCACGTTTCATAACCTGCGCAGCAACAAACAGAGTGATCACAACTGCAATAATCCACACGTAATGGAAGTTGTAAACTGTAAGAGTAGATTGGTTTTTGAAATGGGGTGCTACCTTTGAGAAAGAACAACGTATTAAAAGACTGTCAGACTGTAATGTGTTTCAGAGATGCAGATTGTCTGATTTTCCAACAATTCTAACTGCAGTCAGTCGCAGGGTTTCAGAAATACTGAGTTCATAAGTCCAAGTACCCTCAATGTAAGACCCCAAAAAAGAGATTAAATTATTTTATATTATTATTTTTTACATTTGATTCCATCACATTAACTGTTCACTTACATTATGTGTAATTTTCAGAACATTATTCATTTCCAGTCTAAGAAAAAAAACAGGTTTTAGTTGTAAAATTCCCCCCAAAATACAAAGGATATGTGTTCTTAATTGTTCTCTTGACCCATACATGTAATGGGATTACATTAAACTACCTTCAGACTACCTTTCTTCCAAGCTCTGGAATAAAAACTGGCAAATTCTGTCAAAATGTTTTAATTATACTGTTTTACATCTCCTATTAAACATCATTTCAGCTATTTTTTTAAAAAAAGTATAATTTTATTATCCTGGAAAAACATCACATTATTGTACATTCTGCATTATAAATACAAGTCTTGTTGCATTGATTTACCACAAGATGGCGCAACTATTCTGTTTATTGTCACATCGGAACGTTTTGTTTTATCAGCAATTTCATCTGCACAGCTGAATGTAGGTCACTCAGTGAACTGGTTACATTCTCCTTAATGTTAAACAATATGATTAGTAACAAAGACGCTTGACCCATCAATCCCCATTCCCGCAAGTTTTGTTTAGTGTAATTTACAGATTTATAGGGCTGAATTACATTTTTTTATTGATTGTTGGAAGACATTTATATAAGTATACAAAATGCAATATGAAATAAATCTATGACTTCATGTTTAGTAGGTTTTCGTGTTGTATGCTTATGCTGATGTCGTTTTATTGGTGTACAATAGCTAGACTACATTATATACCTACATAACTGATTATCCCATTTGACTGTATCGATGCAGTGGATGTAGTTGACCTTCCAGACTCATGTGGCGTCAAATAAAAAGTAATGTTGGATAGTTGGATATAAAAATCGTGCTTTCAGTTTGTAATTTTAGCTGTGTGAATGTACCTCGGATTCCTGCAGGAACTGAAAGTGCTGTTTGCTTTTCCCTTTCCTCCTGTTGCCAACCTGGGAAGCGCTCTCTTCCCGTGGACTACCAGGCTAATGAAAAGTGCTAGCGACAGAGATCCGACCATTGGCTGTCCCGACTGCCGAGGCTGGCAGGCAGTGGCGACAGGGAAGGACCGGATCGACGGACCTTTTGGTGGAAATACCGAGAGAACACCAGAAACTCGGACGGAAACGAAGGGAATATACGTTTTAATTTACGGTTTGGGTTTCCCAGACGGACCTAAACGTCGCTAACGTTCAATGTTAGCTGGAAGTTTTCGAGTCGAGCAGTGATGTGGTGACGCGACTCCACCGAATCGACGGGAAGCTAACGTTAGCTGAAGCGCTAACGTTACTTGATAGATTAATCATTTCAACATAGCTTTGTAGGCCTATTTCAGGATTTTTAAAACTCGTTTTAGTATTTTCGATAATGTAAGATAAATGCTTAAGAGAGATTGTATCATGTTGTCTACTTTTATACGAAAAAGAGCTTATCCTTAGATAACTAGCTGACGTTATCTTTGCTAAGTTAGTATATGAAACTAGCAAGCGTTAGCTACCTAGCTGGCTAGTAGCTAACGTTGGCTAGCTGTCGACTTTAAAGTGACTTCAAGCCAAAGAACTCTGCTTCAAATTAGCTAACGCTAGCAAGGCTACATCTGTTTCCACGTCACCTAACTGTATCATCACATGTCTACCTGTTATGAAATATTATTTTCGGCGAGTTGAACTTTATTTTCGATGATGGCCATTTGTTTTGATAAGCAAATATAAGACACTTTACTTCCAAATCCAGATATGCAATCACCGAATCACCAGCTTACTTAATGCTAGCTTGCTAACATTGAGTTAGCCGGCCAAACTTGGAATACTGCCCCCTGCTCACTTTGTGGATTTCGCTTTGAGGCCTTTAGGAAATTATCCCTTTTTTTTAACCGAGAAGACCCTTTTTACAGCCTTAATGCAACCCAGCCTCTGAATGGAATTTATATTGTCTGAATGACTCTGGATATTTGTGAAGCTTGACAAGGTTGTAACATACAATTGGAGTACCTGGACTTTGTTGACGATTACTTGACATCATAAAATAACGTGGATTACAAAAGCATTTGGAATAACGTTATTCTGCAAAGGTGAGATAACGTTCCAGACGCACGTGAACAGTAAACAAATTAAAGACTATCTTATAGTTATGCGTTAGAAGGGACCAACCATATTTTCAGATGTGTTGTGTGTGACTGCATCATAGTGGATAACACTGATTGAACTGTACATCAGATTTTGCCTTAGGCTGCTCCATGATCATACTTTATTTTTCATTAGGAGAACCACAATTGCATAATGTTACAAGGTCAAACTTATCTAAAGCTAATATTTGATTACTTTGATACTTGCAAATGCAATAATCGCACATAGTCACAATTGGTTGTTCCTTCAGTCTTCTGTCATTCCTGATTTGCGTCTCGGTTATTATCCCTTTTATCTTCTTTGTGTCATGTAAAGAAAAACTCCAAAATTGCTCCTACATAATAAGTTATTAAATAGTCAATTTAAGTGTCCTGCCTCCAGATCATGGTTTGTCATCTTTACTTTTTGATGTATGGGATGTCTGTGCTAAGTTACACTGGGCCCACCATCTGTCACTCCCTCTCTGGGATGCTGAGTGACCCCCCATAAACATTGTTGAGCCTGAGTGGCTTGACCTGGATATGGAGCGTTGGTTTTGTATTTTGTTTCTGATAAATTAGGTTAAGTTTGGCTCCTTCCACCAGAAATAGTGTTTTATTATCTGAAACATGCAATTTGTATTTGTTAATTAAGTATGGTAGGTTTTGTCTGGATAATTCAGGTATGGTCCAGCTCTTGAACACAGTTGTTGGAGGATACAGTATAGTGTTGGTGCACTGAACCGAACACAGTGGTTTCTGAAAGCAAATGGCTTTTGGCATCTCAGGCGATGCAAAGAATAGGATGAAGGGGTAGCTCTGCCTGCCACTAAGTTCCTACTCGACTTGTTCCAATTTGTAAATTGTTGTTTCTTGTAGGTATGTTAAATCCAGCTCACATGATTCTTGGCTTTTTGTCTAGCAGTCTGTCTACAGGACCTAAGCTCCTTGGTGTGGAGAGTGGCTCTAATTCCCCAGACCTTCCTGCCCAGCTGTTGTTAGATGCAACATCAACAAGCTTCAGACAACACAGCTTTCTTAGTTGCCTGTGATCGATTTAAGGCTCTCTCTCCTTTTCTGAATGTTGGTTAACTTGACTGTTTACTCTGGGCAAGTATATTCCAGTAGTCGTTAACCATTAGTAACAATCAGTAAGCAGGTTCAGCTGATTTGGCTCTGTTTTCCCTTCTGCTTAGTCAATAAGCTGTTGTAATGGCCTGTGCCTTGGTGTCTGTGAAGTATGTTGATTAAATCACCTCGGAAGCCCACTTTTTAACTTGTCTTCTGTTTTAACTCATATCTGCAAAGAGGGGTTCTGCTTTAGAACATGAACAATAGTAAGCCAATTTTAAAACCAGATTTAAAAGAAGTTGAATTCACAATTAAGCCCCAGTGTTTCGTACTGCCAGTTGAGCTTTGTATTTAAATGTATCGATAGTTTTGGGGCAAGAATGTGTAACTTCGTTAACACAAAATTATTTGGTTACAGTCATTACTTTTTCTCCTCTTATAACACTTTTTCTGGTGAACATTGGTGTGGCTTTTAAAGAGGAGAATGAATGAAGCATTGGGTGAACTGACCCTTAAAGTGCTCGTGTGGGAGAGAGGATTTATCCATTGCTTTTTCACAGCAGACGTTTTGACATGTCACAGCAGGAGTAAATGCAGGTGTAATCAATAGCATTAATAACAACTGCATTCCATTTAGATTAGCCAGTTCCAGGGCCCTCCCGTTGTGCATGCTGGTTCACTGGAATGGCTTGCTGAGACACTTAATGGGGCTGAGCCATCGTTAATGTCATCCACCTATCTATTTAATTCTGATGTCTTAATACTGAAATGTCCTGTAATTTACCATGTCCGTGCGGACAGCTCTATACTTTTGCCCTCATAATTCTCGTCTTGTTTTTAACTCCAAACTGTTTCTTCTCCTGCTGTCTCCTTTGGCCCTGCTCTGTCCTGTCCAAACCATGGTTGTAGATGATGTGCGAGGTGATGCCCACCATCAGTGAGGCCGAAGGGCCCGGCGGGGGAGGCGGCAGTGGTCGTCGGGGCTCTGGCTCCCCACTGCAGTCGGACTCAGAGGGTCACTTTGAGTCGCTGATGGTGTCCATGCTGGAGGAGAGGGATCGTCTTCTCGACACTCTGAGGGAGACTCAGGAGAATCTGGGCTTGACTCAGGGCAAACTGCACGAAGTCAGCCACGAAAGGGACTCACTGCAGAGACAACTTAACACTGCGTTGCCACAGGTAAGTGAGAGAGACCTTTTTCATTTTTCACAGAAAACCCAGCTGTAGAGTTGGATGATATGATGATTTATACTGTGAGATGAGAGAGATTTGTCAGCTGCAGCAGCCGCCTCGGACTAAGCTAAGACTAAAGGCCTTTACACAGTGGGGACGTGACAAAGAAACGCCATGAAAATCAAAATGATTCATACTGGCAGCAATGCGTATTTGTGATGGATAGATAGATAGTGCCTCTCGTATATGATTTATATGACAAGCCAAACCTGCTATGACACTGTTGCCTTGCTACCAACTCCACTACATCTAAAGGTAAACTACATCAGCTCCTCACTATCCTGCATCCGGCGATGCTGCTCCACACGTTGTCCTTGAGTTTGTTGTCTTCATAATTTTTGTGGCCTTTGTCATATAATACAGGATGATGAGAAACACAATCAACAGGTTCGCCATTGTCAGTAGGAGTTGTGACGTGATGTCTGCTTCTCACAACGTGATTGGTTGATGCCTTTATTTGGCGTGCAAGAGCTCAGAACTCAGTACTCATGACAAAAACGAGTTAAAAAAATATATATTAACGTGCAAATGAAACGCCCCCGGCGTGTAAAGGCAAAACTAAAATACCTGTCAAGACTCACATATTAGTGTCTGTGCTGGCATTTCACATCATGAACATTTGCAATGTAAAAATGTCACAGCGTTTCACACTGTCAGAGGAAAAATAGTGTGCATTGTAATCTTATTTAAATAGAAAAATACCAGTGTCCTGCCTAGCACCCTTCCTGCATGGCTCCTTGCTGTGCGGTCAGCCAATGTGTGCCAATGAGTCTCACTTTTGGATGACAGCTCTTACAGATCTTTGGCTCCCACAGTAGAGAAAGTGAAACCAGAGTCTGGTATGGTTTTGGGAGTTGTATGGTCGACTGACTGCAAGGTGCAATGGGGTGTGCACAAAGGCAAATTAGGCCTGCCATGCTATGCTATAAGGCATTTTACGGTTTGATAGAAACTTTAAACGAGCAGAGTCCATAACACAAAACACAAAAACATTGCAATGTTGCTTTTTCAAATATTGTTAAGCCCTACTGTGCGTATGAGTAATATGCAATAGGCCCCTTTCAGTAATAATGTTGTCATAGCTTTGCTTCTGTTTCTACTATTTGCATAATGTGGAGGGAATCATGATCCCGACTTTGTTTGCAGGTCTCTGTTATATTAATGACTCATGTTTCTACCCTCCGTGGTCTTATATTTAAAACAAAGGGATCAGGTTTCCAGTTTTTAATGATGCATAAGAGGCTGGTAATCAGTTGAGCGTTGTTGTAGTTTTGGCTGAATATGCATCCAGTATATAAAGTTAACGCGCTGTTTGTTTTCAGGGTTTGTCTCCCATTTTATTAAATGAGTGAGGGAACCCTGCAGACTACAAGCGATCACAGCTCAGAATATGACAGATGACAGAGCACAGTGCTGAAAGCAGAGAGGTCTGTGGATTGTGAGGGGCCACTGCATATAGAAAGCAGAGCAGATTGCACAGTGCTCTAACTGATGGTATCCCAACTTTCCTGGAACATCAGATGGTAAGAACTGATGTTTAACACACTTGTGGGATGCCAAGGGCCTTTCTTTGCAGCTCTGTGTTGTACAGCCAGGAAAACTGCATCCAAAGTCAAAACATTCAGAGACTGTTAGGACTCTGATTCATTCAGTTGACACTTAATGTAGTGCAGAATAAATATATGGAGGTAAACATGTAAAAGTAAAGTGTTCACATAAGCTATTATGTTTATGGATGTTGAGTTGATGGCAGCATTGGTTGGCAGGTGAGCTACTTAAATCATGTTTACGTGGTATGTAAAGAAATAGACAGAAGCTACCAGGCTTCGCATACACTGCACAGTCAAACTGTCATCATTATTCAGTATTTCTCAAATGTTCATACATACAATTAACACTAAGGTTGCCAGTTTGGTGACCTCTAGAACAGATTGATAAATTTAATCTGTCAAAAAAGTAATTTACTGAACCTGGCAAATCAGTTCTCGTAAGCTATAGACAATGACTCAAGGATTTATTCAGGCTAAAAAACTAAGGATATTAAGGCTGTAATCCTGTCGACAGAGGGCCATCTCCATCCAACATCCACATGTTTACATTTTTCAAACTTGGGTTTTATTGCATTGCTTTTAAGCTTTGAGGGATAAAAGTGTACATATTTTGGAAAAATCATCGACTAGCATAATTGAAGAGTTTTTAATCACAACATAAGAAGGTCTTCTTTTTTTTTTTTTTTTAGCAAAATACCTATTTTGTTATCATTTTGTTTGAATTTGAGATCTCAGTCATGAAGCCAGCGTAATAGGTAATCATTGACCGTGAATCTACTTCTGTCCGCATCTTCCACTCTATATATTCATCTTCTGTTTCTTTTGTACACCATAGAAGTATCTGAGGCCTTCATGTGTGCATCTGTGTGTGTGTGTGTGTGTGTGTGTGTGTGTGTGCGTGTGCGTGCGTGCGTGTGCGCGCGTGCGTGTGTGTGCATGTGCATGCACGCTGGTGCTTATGCTGCTGCTGTGGTGTTGTCAGCTGATCATCTGGCTATCTGCCCAGCCTCCTGGTATTTGTATCTGGAAGGCAAGAAAATCCAGCTGTTAAAAAAAAAAGTAGAAGCACTTTATATGCTGTAATCTGGTGTTAATACACTATTTAACATCCTTTTGTTTTCAATGCAGTTTGCTTGTAAATCTCCAATCTGAAACTCCTTTGTGGGTGTTTTCACTTAATTCCACTAATTGATTAATTACATTATCTAACTGAAGACTTTCATCACCTCATTAGTATTTTATATTTTATGAACAGTTCATAAGATTTAAGGAGTACACTGAAGACAATATACTGTCTACATTCTGTTTGGGAACTGTCACCTTTTGAGTTAGCAGACCTGTGTATCAGTTATGTTCTGTTGTTTCATTAAATGCTGGCCTTGAGTAAAATTGCAACACAGGTCTCTTACCTTGGCTTCATTGACTTCCACCTGTAACTATTTCAGCAAAATGATCCTCTAAACTCATTGCTCGTTGATATTTCAAGTTTTAAGCACGTATGCCCTACTATGACCATCTTCTATTTTGACCATGACACAATGATTTGTCAATTTTAAGACCTATATGTAGGAAATTTAGGAGGATTTTGTAATCACATTGTGACTTAAAATGTCTCTTATAATTATATAAAATTAAAGACGTCTCAGCAGAATGAAGATTACAACATTTGTGATTAATTTGAGCTTGTAAATACTGGAAGCTGTTATACAGAACGCTGCGTCGAAATTGAAAATGTCTTGTATTGCCTGTTTTGCCTGTCTACTGCTGGGGTAGCTCTAGGTGTCTTTGCACTTTTGTTTTCATCCCTTATGGATGAAAGATTAACATTTGAAACTAGATTTGTACTTGGCCAGGGACTCACAATTTGTGGACTTAATTTAACAGTGGATTGAAGATGAAATGGTGGTGGTAACAGCATTTTTCAAGTGGGTAGTGGTAGGTACAGGGGAGGTGCAGTTTTCTCTCTTGTTCCCTCCCTCCTGGCGAGAGTACTCTTCGACTGGAATGCACAAACATTCCAGGGCAGCTTGCTTGCACATCAACGGCTTTTTCAAACTCCACCGGTGCCCTGTTGGATGGTGCTCATTTGTTCTCTTTTGTTTTCTTTTTGTAGTATGTGTAGGCCAAATTGGTCTGACGCTCCCACAATCAAACGTCATCTTGTGGATAGCTCATTGGCTTCAGTTTTAATGTGTGCACAGATAGTTAGTTAAGTAATCCAATTTTAGGGCCCACATGTTGCGGCAAAGTCCATTTCTGTGCTTCTGTGTCAGTCAGGGCTTGTAGTAGTTTTGCTTGAAGTGGGCTTCACTGGGTGTGTGTCTGTGTCTGCTGGCAGTGAATCTCCAGCTGTTTTCTACAGCTCCTGTGAAGATTGGTGAGGCAGTAAAAGTGAAAGAAGTGGTAGCAGTTAGATCATTCATATGTTTTCCACACACAGTTTCTAGCGACACCTCCTAACTCCTCGCTTTGTAGAAAAAGAAGATGTCAAGAAAAGTGCCAAACAAAACCACGACCACATGGCATCATCAAACACACCAAAATGTCCCTTGCTTATTTGTCAGTTAAGTAGTCAAATTCAATGCGAGTGAAATGAAGGAACTGTCTGAACATATGGATAAACAAGCTTTTTCTGTGTCGCGTGTTTGTGCAGGGGTGTCATTGACCATTTGTGATGGGCATTGTCATGTCGATGACTTTTCCACATGTTGTTTTTAGTATGATGTCTGGTGAGGGATATTGCCTTTGGGTGCAATTATACTTGTAAATCTTAATCTGAACAGTATTGTTTTATCCAGCATGTGAATCAAAAGAGGAAGAAAATAGAAGTAGAGACTTCAGCATTGGGGGTGTGGTTTGGTAAATATTTGGCGTAGAATGTGACTCAAAATTCAATTTTGCTGTTATGTGATTTTAAAAACAAAATCATGGGTGTAACTTGGCAGTTGTTTGTGATATTTTGCTCCTTATTTTGAAGGGGCCAATTGACTGCACTGACCAAATTCTATATTCTGGTCAGTGGCACAATGGCATGAATTGAGAGTGCTCAGTGGTAAGACAGAGGGACAAAGACTGACTTGTTCCACACAGTGACATGAAAGTGACAGAGTGCAAGTGTTGCCTTTTGCCAAATGTGAGCTGAATTAGAAACTTAAAAGGAAACAGACACAAGACAGGGGAGTGAAGGCCATGCTCCTTTGTTTAGTTCGGCCCAAAAGTCAACCTCTTTCTGCTGTCAACTTCCTGCAAGCTTTACCAACTTCCTTAAATCTGTACGGGATTTTTGTGTGAAGCAGTTGCCTGCAGCAACACATGATGTTATGTTTGAGGAACTGATTATTTTAAGAAGTTGGTCACTATGTCCCCAGAGCTTATTGCACTTTCAATGCATTCTGTCACCTCTTGATACATCTAGATCAGTATACAGTCTTAATAATGTTGTCAGTGGCAAACCAGGTTTCATACAGTAGCTGATACATGGCACCTTTTTAATTCCCATTTAATCACGGTCTCTGTGGAGCTTCACTCACGCTGTTCAACAACACAAAAATAAAGTGTGGATACATCTAATCGAGCAGAAAGTTATAATTTCTGAGTGTTAAAGATTCCAAGACTGTACTGTATACTTGTCAAACGTGTCCCGAATTAATAATGAGCCTTACACTGTGCTATTAATCGGTGTGTCTCCTATATTTCAAGATTAAGACGCATCTGGTTCTCTGTCAAGATGGGAAGTTACTCTTTCTCTGCTAGCCCATAGAAGAAGACGCTGTCAAGACAGGGCAGGTGATGAGTTTTCCCGAATGGAGAGGTGTTGGATTGTTTTCACATTACTGATGCAACTGAAAACAACCTTAACTTTTTTAGTGTTCACATCACTTTCCAGTTCCTTCAGCCATGCACACTTTATCTACTTAACAGTGAAAGAGAGCACTTGTTTGTGGTCGGAAGCTACTAAGATAAGGACTCTTTTACTCGTCTTTTAAGTGACGCTGTTTCCACTAACTCGTATTGATAGGATTTAGTCAAATATTTGCAGTTCCATGTGCACAATATAACATAGACTTCCATAGGGGTGGGTAATGTGAACCTGTTCAGAGTTGGAAATGGTTCAAAATGTATACAAACCAGAAATTTGTTTAAAACTGTGCTTTTCGATTTGATTTATCTCGTTTCTAAAAGCTGGACTTGCTACGCTACCTTGTACCCACACCTGTTGCACATGTGTCCGTTTATGATGGTCATCAGCTTACTGTAGCTGCAGCTTGTTTTGAAGTTCCTCCCTGAAATATGTATAACTGATCCACTCTCAAAAAGTGCTGAAAAATGTTCAGGTCTATATGTACACCTGCTTTAACACTCTTTGGAGTTAGCAGTTGCTAACACATTTCTGCAACATGCCGTAGGCGAAAACACTGAAGAATTACAGAAACTATATTGTTTTTAATGACAAATGACTCTTAAATTCAGTCAAATCTGCTAAGAACAAAGGTAATTTTTGCTTTCAACTGTTTTTTTGCAAAGTCAGAATTGAAATTGTTGGGAATGTAAATGATACCCAACCAAAATACCTCCATCTCCTGTCTGGAGGTACAGGGTTGTTACTGTTACTGTGGCCTGTCATTATGTAATCTGTCTTTGCAGCCGTGACAAGCTGTGTAAGAGAACGGCCGTCTTCTGATGCTCTTCTTTTGTTATACTGAATAGTAATTAAGCAAACTACTGAAGTAGTGAATGAGACGTTGCCTCTACCAAACATGCATAATGGTGGATTAGAAGGAACTCAGATGACCTCTAATGGTGATACAACTCCATAGTGATACAAGAATCTTTATGAGCCCAGTCACGATGTAGTCTTTTTATAGAAGAGAGTTGAGGAAAAGGTGATGCAAACTAGCATCGGTCATTTCCTTTAGATTGACTTTTTCTTTCTGTGTGTGTGTGTGTGTGTGTGTGTTTGGGCAGCATGCTAAGCAGCTCTGAATAGGAGCCATTGTGGTGTCTAATTAGTTTTTGACGGGGAGTCCTCCTCTAGGAGAACAGATGCCCTCTGCACAGTGTCAGGTTTCAGCACACGCTATAAGCTTTTAAGAATGGCTAAAGTCATTATGTAGGAGGTAGGCCTATTGGTTCCGATCTCAGTCCCAAATACAGCACAGTCTGACGATGGTATGTTGTAAGAAAGGAAAGAAATGGAAAGAAAAAGAGCTTATTCGCAAGCCTATTGATCAGTTGCCATGCATTGATATGTTACCAAATTTTGAGAATCCATAAAGTGTACCGGTACTTTCAAGCAAGACGAGTCTAAAACAAAATGTTGAGTAAATTAGTGTTATGAAGGTTCGGAAATTAAAAAGACTGCCCATGTGTAGTTTAGAGCAGCTTCAGTTCTATGGTATAGCAGTGCTAAAAAATCCAGCAGCGGCCTTTAGGGATGGTAGAGAGGACATGGTATGCCATGATGATGAATTTTAAGATACCCACAAAATGACATTTATCTTCATCATGTATGCTGTAGTTTTGTTTTACATTCTTATCCTCACTATTGACATGCCAGAGAGGAGTCTCGCCGTTTCCTGATCTCCTTTTTGCAGCGTTGCCAGAGATGCAGTGAAGTCCGTTCCTCTCAAAAACAAATAAAAGGCATCAAAATTTCAGAAAATATGAGATATCTTTTGCCCATATTGCATTCTCCTTTTCGGAATTCAAGAGCGCAAACTCTAATTACGTACGTTACACTCCATTTCCAGTTACCTATTTAGTGTATTATGGTAGAAGCATTGTATTAATATCCTTGAATTTCATTGTGACTATTTGACTGAAATATGTGCGTATTTTTTGCAGACATACTGTGAGGCAGTGTTTTTTATATTACAAAAAGAATATTAAATATTGGAAAAGAAATTATAAGCCATATGGACATAGAATCCAGGTGAAAATCAGTTTAAATCGAATTACTAATTTTGTGGTGAAAATTGAATTGCTGTGTTGAAACATCACTCATTTATGCCATTCCTGTGCACTCAGGCAGATTTCTTAAATAATACAGTTTATTCTCTGTCTTAGTGCCACAGAGGTGCTGAGATATTCTTCTCCATGAGTCAGAATGCCAAAATTGACAGCACAGAGTACAGTTATCCCTGATAAGCTTTTGTGTGTTCCTGTGTTTTGGTTCGCTGTTCCTTTTAATAGGTTGGCACACATATTCGTGTACCCCCCTTAATCCCCTCCCCTGTTCTAAGGCTTACAGAGCAGCTCAGTCCACTTCTAACCAGCATGCCGCTCATCTACACTTACTGAGCCGTACACCAGTTTACCCATGGCTGCATTTGCATGTATACAAGCTTATGATTCTACTGCATCCAATCTGCATATTTAAATTGAATGTATATATTTGGGGATTAAACTGTTAAATGCATTGAATAAATGAACACTCAAATTTGAAGCTACACTCTTCTTAAACTACTTAAAATGTGGCCAACATGATTGAGGACCTATGAAGATAATATAATAAGGGTATTGTACTCGAAAAAGTGCCCTGAGATAACTTTGTTATGATATGGCGCTATATAAATAAAACTGAATTGAATTGAATTGAATTGTTTAATTCTGGGCTATTGTATTGAATTGCTCCGTACTTGTCTACATGTTATCATATCCGCCTTGTGAATGTATCATGCATGTGTTATCCCATATATAAACGTGCGTAATTTTCAATATTCTAAAAAGAAGACTGCGTCTAAAGCCTCTTTCACACGCAGTTCCCGGTAAATTACTGGGATAACATTTCAGGCAGCACTAGTGATTTTCACTATCCACACATGCTGCTACATTCAGGAACATTTCCGTCTTGCGCCTTTTCACACATGCCATGGCAATGCTGGAATAGATGGAACAAGGGACAGTCCAGCAGATGGCGGTAATGCAACACTTATGGATGCCAACCGCCATAAAACTCAACAGAAGAAGAAGAACATGGGACAAGGCCGGATGTACGCGGCGGAAGACGTCTCTTATTAAATCAGGAACATGGCAGGCGAGGAGCTGTTTTTGTCAGGTGCCAATGTTATTGTAATGCATTTAATATTCAGTTATCAAACCACCTGCGAAACGTCATCAGTGGAGTCTTGTGATTGGTTTGCTCGCTCCACGTGAAAATGTCTTTCGTCAGACGGACGTAACCCTTTACGTGCTTGACCCTGCAATGTCACTGGTTTCATTCACACACAGCCATCTTCCCTGAAATGTTACTGGGTCTTGAGGTGGGAAATTGGGGGTACAGACTTCCTTGAATATCGATCCTTGCTCCCATTCACACATGACCCTGTGCAGGAAATGTTCCTGAACATTTCAGGGATAGACTATATGTGTGAAAGGGGCTTAATATTATAGTGCTTTGTGTGTGTGTGGGCACATGCATGTTAGGCAGTGGGTGGAGTATCTGTGCTTCTCTATGGCTTGATTTTCCTAGATTGAAATCATTAAACTGCACTTCCATTTGGTTTTATACAACATGATTTTCTGTGTAAATGATGAGTTAAGGAACATTAGGGGAAAAGAAGAGGGTCATAAATGGTGGATAGAGGCATAGAGAAATCCTAAGGTTGCTGTACAACTCAACCTCAGTGTCTGCTCTGGAATGTAGGAAGTAAGCCACTCTGTAATTACCCCTGGGCCTGCCTCTCATTGGCTAGCAGAGAGTGGAGACCTTGGTCATAGCCAATAGCAAACTCCCACTTACTCCTTTAGTGAAGCAGAATCTGTGTCAGTCGCTGGAAAAGCTCAGAGGCTGGAGTGAAGGGAAGAGAGAATAGTTGTGGTAGTGACTGAAAAGAACGATCAGTTCCAGCACCCCCCTCCCCCCTCAGCCCCTGCACACACACATCTCCCACCCTCTGAAACGTAGCAAGAAGGCCTTGCCACTCAGGGTGCCTGTACTCGTTTTTGCAGGGCAAAAAATCAGGATGGCACATTCTTTAGGTCCAACCATGCATGTAATCCCTTAAAGCAAGTGTATGTGTGTGAGTGCACAACTGCATTTGTTTGAAGAGAACCTGAGAAACATGTGAGTAATGTGAGGTTTATTAGAACAAGTCTGTTCAGAGAGTGGCAGTATATATTTCTCACAGACTTAGAGGTGTCTTTCTTTTCTCTTCTTCCATTTTAACATCAAACCATGTTGCTGTACATTTTCTACGCTCTGATATATTGATATTATTGTCCTCGTGATCAAGTCTGTGTTAAGTCAGTGTGGTCTACATGATTAACTCTCTTAGAAAGTAAGAGAATCTAATAAAATATCACTGCTAGAAAAATGCAAAGGAGTTCAGGTACTTTCAAACAGCAAGCAGTTGTCATCACACCTCCATTGTTTCTGATAAACGTGACCACAGCCTTGTCCACACAGAGGAAAGCGGCGCAGGAGCTGATTTTATTGGTATCTTCACACCAGCAGTGAACAAATATGTCAGTGAACAAAAAGGGTCTTGGAGGATGATGATCCAGTCTAGCCCAATAAACAATGTTAATGATATTAGTTTGCTAAACTTTCTATATTTATCATGTCATATTCCTGAAAATGTCATCTATTTTAAGCTCCATCCCGCTATATTTGAAGATAAGATTAGAGTAGGTGGATAGCAGCAACCTGTAGTTTAAGGTACAGGATGTCACTAGGGTCACATAAAGGTGGTAGCCGCGGTGGTGGAGTTGTGCCGTGCTGCTGCTAGCCATTAAAAAAACGGAACACCCACATTGCCGGGTGGCCACCTTTTAGGATCAGATGTTAGATTGCTGCAGTGGATTTAGATTTTATTTCACACGCGATCAAAGTTTTAAACTTTAAATATGCAAGCTCCCTGCCTCCACATTACCAACAGTTTTTTATTTTCTTTTTTATCTTTCTCAAGCACAGCGCTTTAAGAAAAAACAGAGTTTGTAAGTAGCAGTTACATGTCATGTTACTGTATTTGTACATTTCTATTCTAGGAGTTTGCTGCACTAACAAAGGAGGTGAACGTGTGCCGGGAGCAGCTTCTGGAGAAGGAGGAGGAGATTGCAGAGCTGAAGGCTGAGAGAAACAACACACGGGTTAGTATAATGTGACTCACACACACACACAGAATTGTTTTAAATATTGTAGGACAAACTATCTCAAACTGCAACAAGTATTACACATTCAAACAGGACACGGCCTCCACTATCCAACATTGATGAGGAAAGTTTAGTCGGCCTGCGTACTCCTTTGGAAATCCCTGTCAAATTCCTGTGTGTTTCTGCTTTGGGTATAAATTGTTGTCGTAACACTGGTTGACAAATCAGTTTCTATCCTATAATCCAAACCATTGTCACAAGTTGTGGGCATTGCAAATTGCTCAATCATCAAAATATTTCAACCACTGACAATACATTTCATTACAGACAGCTGTTTGTGCTGAGAAGGAGCAGGACCATACCCCAGCGAGTGTGTTATTAGTCAGTACTGTCTCTGACCTGTTTACTCTTGCATAGAACAAGGTTTTGCTTGTAATATCTGAATAATTGAATAGTATTGGGCAGTAAAAAGCATCAGCCTGTCTTACAAGATCAGTAATTTGAAAATATTCTTTAAAGTTGGACTCACAAACTTGGATTTAGCAGAGAAGTAGACAGAGGAAAAGGTGGAGAAAACCCATATTAATCAGCCTACCTGAACACACACTCGCACACTAAAGATTTATTAGAGCAAAAGCAACAGATCTACAACAATGCAATAGCTCTAAACCAATTACTGTTCCATCAATGCTATATGAAAAAAGCAATTGTATAGTGATTTATTGTGGTAGGATAGGTTTCTATGCAGCAAGGTTGATGCTCAATGCTTGTGCGCATTTGTTGACTTTGTAACAAATGTGACAACAAATGTGCAGTGAGTTTTAGCCTGATGGGTTTCTAACTGTTAACACTGTCTTTTGTGTTTCCAGCTCCTGTTGGAGCACTTGGAGTGCCTGGTGTCTCGCCATGAGCGTAGTCTGAGGATGACCGTGGTGAAGAGACAGGCTCAGTCTCCAGCAGGAGTCTCAAGTGAAGTGGAGGTCCTCAAAGCCCTTAAGTCACTTTTCGAACACCACAAAGCCCTCGATGAGAAGGTACGACTGTGTGTCTGTTTTTGAGCATTTGAAAGGAGTGAATGAAGTAGGTGTGTGCATGTTAACGTGCATTACAGATATTTGACTTTGCAAGGCAAAGAAATGGGAGAGACATAAAGATTTGTGAAGTTTTACAGGTTTTGTTTAGATTTGTTTCACGTTTTCTAGGTGAGAGAGCGACTACGCGTTGCCCTGGAAAGATGCAGCGCATTGGAGGAACAGCTCACCATCTCGCACAAAGAAGTAAGCAAACATAACTTATAATGAGAATAACTGAATGGAATCGACTGAAGAGAAATTCACTCCAACCTCCAACTCGATACCAATACAAGCTTTCCAAGTTGTAGGTGAACACAGTAGGACCTAGTTGTCTTTATCCTTTAATTCTTTTTGATGAGGTTATCAGTAAATTTTCACATTTAAAACAGAAAGTCAAATTTTCCAAATGCACTGATTTAAGAAGTTTATTTAGGTTGTATTTAGTGAAGGTGTATTAGTTATCACACCATGTTAGTGAAATGCAGTGACCATAACTGATTGCACACATGATGTAGGAGTGAATGATGCGTTCTTTGATTTTTCTGTGCTGACACAAACTGGATGGAGAGGAGGTTTGACATGCAGCTTTGACAATCAAATCAAAGTGCAACACTCACCCGTTGCTATGCCTTTATCTTATACTAGATTGAGATTTTCCCACCAGGAGATGCTGGCACAAAAGATTGACGGCCTTTTAAAAACAGATGTGAGAAACAGATCAACTGAACTATATGTTACTGCAGTAATTTTACATACTTTGAGTATTGTCACTGAATCTAAGAAAAAGAGATTCACGACTCTTACGTATACACACGTGCACAAGTCCACTGTGTATTGAATGGGATTAAGATTGAAAAAAGGCCCAGAGGATCTCGGGGAAGTGTCCTAGATTTTCTCTCTGCTACAGCACTTCATGCCACAGTCATCTTTTGTTCCTGGGAGTCAGCCTGGGACCACACACACATGCACACATAAAATCAACCACTTGCCACTCTCTGCTTTTATTAGTAACCTTTCTTCCCAAGGCAATGCAGCTTTTTGCTGTTTTGTTTTCCTGCTGTTGAGCCATTTGGCATAGAGCATATTGGCCTGTGCAGCGTATTCATATGAGTTTGCAACCAGAATAGTTGTGGTTTGAACTCAAGGCTCTGGGCACTCAGTGTTTTGAGCTGCAAGCTACTGTCTGCACATGTATGTATGCACACACACACACACACACACACACACACAGAGAGTACTTGCGTTAGTTAAATGGAAAAAATCACATCACAAATGATAAGGAAGCAAACTAGTTTATTGCTCTTGGGTAAGTGGTTAACCAGATAATTGTTCACCAGCAAATGAATGACTCGAAAAGGTGTTAACAAAGTGGTGTTTTCTCTAGTTGGCTTACCTCAGGGAGCAGAACAGCCAGAAGAGAGGGCTGGCAGATGGAACCAGCGAGGTCAACCACAACTCTGAAAACACACCGAGCACTAATGGCAAGGTGAGGTTACTCGACAGCATATGTCAAATGGCATGTGTGTGAAAGCCAAGTGGGAGATGAGGCCACAGTAGCTTGTGTGTGTCAAGTGTCTGGCATCTGTTCAGTTCACAAAATTAAATCTTAAGTAATTTAATTAGTTCAGGATATATACAGTATACTTTATTGATAAATTGTACGTCTTTTAAGTGTCAGAATGGTTCTCTTAACATATTTTGTCATACATATTTTATAAACATCTACAGTAGATGTTTTGCAAGACCTTAAATATGAAAACACAATTACAAATTGTTTTAAACAAATAAGAATAAGCCTAAGCTCTAAAGGTTAATAATGCATGCATTAGTGATTTTATTCCATTTTCCTTCCCTCCTTCCATTTATTGAGAAAAAATAAAACATTTCTGTCCTGGCATGTAATGATTAGCTGTGCTATGCTATGTCATCTACATACATGCACGGACAAGATGCAAAAACTGGAAGTGGTGGGCAGGCTGGAAACAGTCCAGGTTACTGCTGACAGATTGTTCTGCAGTGTGTCTCAGCCTAAAGTAATACAACTGTGACATCAAGTACTCAGTGCTTGAGGAACAGCAGGTTTAGAGTGAGTGAGTTTATGAGTCTTATGATCATTATGTGCATAATAGGTTTAGGTTCCAAAATGTAAAATGACAACATAGCCAACAGGTAAACTGTAAATTATCTAGATATTTTCTCTTTCAAACTCAGAGTCAAAGCTTTTGATGTAATGGATATGCCTTGATCAGAGTGCACACTTAAACAAAACAAAATCAACAACCAGAGTGTCTTGGGCAGGTGAACATCACATAAATCATATTGATCAGTCTCAATTATTCAGACAAAATCCCCCAAAATGTCGTGATGTTGCATCATAATAGTTGTCCACCAGAGCTGGTTTGTTGCCTATTCACTCGATGAACTGCCTATATTAGGTTGAGGTGTTTTCACGTACTGTATATACCATGAAGAACCTTCTTTTAACGCTTGGTTTGCCGCCTCACCATTTCTTCCATTTTCCTTCAGTGTTTTCATGTTAATCCTTCCTCCATTCTGAAGTTTCAGTTCAGTGGCGGATGCATACTATTATTTAACTGAAGTGAAGTGAGTCCTACCTGTGTGTTCTGTACATCCTGTGTGCACTTGCTGAAACAGTTGTGTTAATTCACCCACAGCGGTCTTCGGATGGTTCGCTGAGTCAGGAGGAGGAGTCGGGGCCTGTGTTCGGGAAGGTCGGTGAGCTCCAGGACGTGGTGGACCGTCAGACAGCTGATCTGGGCCAGATGAAGGAGCGCATGGCTGCTATGGTGTCGCGCATCAATGAGCTGGAAGAGGACCTGGACACGGCCCGCAAAGACCTCATCAAGTCTGAAGACATGAACACGCGGCTACAGAGAGACCTGAGAGAAGTAGGGAGGATACAATACTTAAATGCATACAGTGCTGTGTATAATGGTGTACATGTACACTGCAGTACAATGCTAACAGTATTACCCTCATCATATCTTGTGGAGTGTAATTCTCTTCTGCTCCTCGCTTGTTATGTGCTGGTTTCTGTGCCTTTCTTCCAACACTAGTTATTATGAGTCCCTCCTTTCCATCCGAAGATGCAAAGGTCAGAGGACAGTAGGTCAGGGTCAAGGCCACAACGACTGAAGACACTAATGCAAATGTTTGTGTGTACATAGTCAATGGCTCAGAAGGAAGACATGGAGGAGAGGATCACCACCCTGGAGAAGCGCTACCTTGCAGCTCAGCGGGAGGCTACCTCCGTCCACGACCTTAACGACAAGTTGGAGAATGAAGTGGCCAACAAGGACTCCCTCTTCAGACAGGTAGGCCCCATGCTCTTTGACTAAAACTTTTAAAAATCACTAGGAGTGCGATCACCGATTAGAACTTACTGAAACCTGCGTCAATTTGTCCGTGATTTTGTGAATTGATGTAGTCACATCTTAAACATTAAGCTTGCTGCACCATTTAATAATCAGTTATCTCATCACCCTCCTAACATCTACACACATTTGCACATTATAATCGGACTTAGAGTAGATAAGGCATGTGTTGATTTTTGGTGTTTGAGTCTCAGAGTTGTCTGCCAGCAGGAATCGCCTGCAGTTCTCCTTGGCAGTTTTCAAACCCCTGCTAATGAATTCCTGCTGTATTCACACACTGACCAGCGCAGCAGGCACTGAATGGGAAGCCTCAAAGACGCTGGCTTGTTTCTTTACATGTACTCACTGAGATGGAGATGTCTCTCTCCTCTTTTCTTATGGGTTTTGTCTGTCTTTGTGTCATTATGAATGCTCTCTTCCTCACTTCCTGCCCACCCCACCCTTACCCATCCCTTCTCCCTGTCTTCCTTTGTCTTCCTCCCTCTCTTTCCCTGACCTACAGTCTTATTTCTTGCCACTCTCTTCACCTAGTGGAACTGAAAGCAAACCCTGAGGCCAGGATGTAGCACAGATGAGTCTTCAGCATGCTTGCTAATGACTGTTTGCTTTTGTTTTGTTTGTTGTAGACTGAGGACAGAAACCGGCAACTCCAAGAGAAGCTGGAGCTGGCTGAGCAGAAGCTGCAGCAGACCATCCGCAAGGCAGAGACTCTGCCTGAGGTGGAAGCGGAGCTAGCCCAGAGGGTAGCTGCCCTCACAAAGGTACCAGCACCTGTCCACTGCCCCGTGCACCTCTCAACCTCTTCACTATTTTACTATTAAAATGTTAATTGGTACGGAAAATGGTGGCAACTGTGAAAAAACAAACTGAAAAGGAATATGAATGAACTAACAGTTGCATCACTTCTAACTGTGATCCTAACCTTGACATACAGTGGGTACCAGCGCACATAATGTAACCAGGACTGTTAGATTAGATCCTTTACATCAAAACAACCAGGAGCTCCCTGCGGAAGCTGCTGAGGAAGCCATTGTTTATGTTACTCCAAATATCCACAGGGACCTATTTTTAGAGATTTGGCTCATGTTTTTGTCCATTTATAGTTTGAGTCTTTGTCTTGGACAACACACGCTGCTGCTGAACCTGCACGAGCAATTTAGCACCTTATTAGTATCGGAACTGGCTCACAGTACATCTCTGAAATTTAAGTTAGCATTCAGTCTTATTCTCATCTGAGTCTTTTGTTTTAGAGTTTATCTTCTTCTCTTATTTATTATTATTTATTATTTCTTCTCTGTCCATTCTACAGTTTATCCCTCCTTGCTTTTCTTTTATTTGTTATTTTTGTCTATTAATTTGATTTCATTGTATTTGAATTTATTCTGTCGCAGAACAACATGCACATAAGACAACTTTCCATATTTGCACAAAAAAGAACCAAAACAAAAGAAACAGATTCATTCCTGCACAGAACATGGACATGCAAAGACAAAAAAAAGGAATAAAATAAAAACAAAACAAAGCATCTAACTCAAAAGCACGACAAGCCTGTGCTACGTTACAGGCTTTCCATACTATTTAACACTTCACATTACACTGTAAGTACAGTATGTGTTGTGTTATGTGTGTATTTCTTTTTTCCCACTCTTTAACTCTTCAGTCTCATATCCCATCTAAACTATTTCCTACATGCATTTTTAATGACCCTGACTCATTTCCTCTTTGGCTAGAGCTTAAGCCACATACAGTAGTTATATAGAACATGGCAGTTAGACAGACGTGCTTAGAAATGGAAAGAAATGCCTTGGTATGTTTAATATTGACTCCATGCAGTTCCAAGACATCGACATAAATCATCCATTCTTTTCTCCACCCTCTCATATTCGGAGCAGCTTGTAGCACAATTATCCCATCATCAGTGACTTGGTCTGTCTTCTCAAGTGTAATATAACATCCCTCATTGTATTATTCCTCCTCTAACGCAGTATGTCATCTTTTTGTCTTACCTGTTCTGTCTTCAAGTCTAGAAGTTAAAGTGACAGTGGTCATTAAAGTCATGTTCCGTTGCTGAATCTATATCTCTACCCCAGCCCTGCAAACTGTTGGCTAGTTGGTTTGTTTCCAGCACAGAGCTGACCGTAAACAGGCGGGAGGCCGTGAACGAGCTGTATACATGTCCAAAGAACGCTCCTAAAACCTGAATAATATCGGCATATCCCACATGTCTTAATCTGAACATGCTACATTCGGAATAAGGCCTGATTCTGAATATCCAAATGGAATATGCTGTTTACATGACCCATATCAAATTCGGAACATTGTCATATTCGGAATAATAGTGGAAAATTAGTGTGAATGTAAACGTAGTCACTGTGCTTATGTTCACATTGCAAGTATACCCTGTTTTCTCCTCTTTCTCATTTCTTTCTGTCATGCTCTGTTTGTGTGTGGTCTTCATGCTGCCTGTACCACCTCCTTGTCAAACCCCTAGTGTGTTCTGTGTGGCTCTAAAGGCGCTAAGACTCAGAAGAAGGTAGACCAGCTTTACTCACAGAGCTAAACCCGTCCTCCTGGATACTGGAAAACTCTGTTTTGTTCTGTTACTGAACTTAACCAGGCCAATAAAAGCTAACAGCAGTATTTACATTTCCAGAACTACCGAGGGAAAAAAAAAAAGATTGTGCGTTACTTAAAATATTGTCAACTAACTTCAGTTATAGTTTATCCTTTACATGTCAAGTGCCTGGTTAAGTGCAGTGTCAGACTATATATCAAAATGCTGTGGTGTCATATCGAGCCTGACCCCTGGCCCTGACACGGCCTCCTCTGTACGCCTGTGTGTTTGTGCTTTACATGCTAGTGAGCTGTGTTGATCAGAACTTCATGCTGGTACCTCGCCTTTTTTCTCAGACACAGAAAGTCCTAATGTTTGGTGTCTAACACAAACAGGAAGTGCCAGCTGATTTGCTCAAAGACTTGTGGAGACCCTGCCCATTAGAGCCACTAAAAACTGGAACAGTCTGTGCCACAGAGACATTTTTACCAGCCTATTGGCTCTTACATAAATAAGACTGATAATATCTGCTATTATATTTTTCAACATGCCTAAATGCAGATGAAATATTGAATTAACTGACTTTCATGAGCCAGTAACCATTATTCACATAAACATGCCTGTAGATCTTGTGATGATTATATGGTAGATTTGCATTATGGGAAGTATTGGCACAAAAAGACAAACACATACAGGTTTGTCTTTTTGTGGGTTGTGCTTCTTTGCTGTCCTCTCCTAATGCAGCTGGTGCATGACTCTCTACCTCTGGCTGTAAGTTGGTTAGATACTACGCATGGTAGATGCTTGCTTCCCAGGCTGTTGATGTTGGTGACCCCATTCTTTTAAAGGACTTGGGCTCTGCACCCAAAACCTCAATCAAGGCCCTCAGCGACGTCCTTCTCCAGGACGGATGACAAACTCCAGGGGGAGATCAAAGTCTAGCACTTGAGACACTCTCTTTAACTCTGAGAGGATTGAATATACTGAGGCACTTGAATATCTTAGTACAGAAAAGATTCAAAGAGTTTTTTATTATCCCCCATTTTTAGGCAGAGGAACGCCATGGCAATGTGGAGGAGAGACTGAGGCAGCTGGAGGCCCAGCTGGAGGAGAAGAACCAGGAACTGCTCAGGGTGAGAAAGAGGGAAGAGGGGGAATCTGCTGTCACTACACTAGGCCTACCCTAAGAGACATGTGTACTTTTTAAAATGTTGTTTTTCTGTTTGTATAGGCACGGCAGCGAGAGAAGATGAATGAGGAGCACAACAAACGTCTGTCTGAGACTGTGGACAAGCTCCTTTCAGAGTCCAACGAGAGACTCCAGCTTCACCTCAAAGAGAGGATGTCTGCCCTGGAGGATAAGGTGAATAATCTTAAATGTGATCAGTGGTTCAGTGATGATTTAAAGTCAGTGAGTCGAGCAAAGAGGCAGACAAGCTGAAGACACTGTGTTCTTTGCCATAATATTTGTTGTTTCTCCACTATGTGTGTCCCATGACTAGATGGTAATGACATCATATGTCATGGTGCATGGTTAGTAGTTCAGTCAGCTTATTCCTGTGTCTTTTCAGAATGCCCTGATAAGAGAACTGGAGCACACCAAGAAGTTGATTGAGGAGTCTCACCATGAGAAGGTGAGGGAGCATTTAAAGTATAAACTGATTCTTCCCCTGCATCTGTGTTTATTGGGGAAATTTGGGCTTCTTATAATGTGTTTTTATTGTTTTAGATACTCTATGGTGGCTTTATCCTTTAGGGCTGTCACTGCCCGATCTGTACTGGAAACCCGATTTGTTCTGCGCATGTGCGAAAATGTGGAAAATGCAGTTTCTGGGATTTAAATAAAATAATGTTATCCTTGGTTTTACTAGTTATGAAATAGAAGATTCCAATTTTTCTTATAAATAAATAAGTTTTTCTTGTTTTTGGTAAAGAATGTCTAATATATGGAGCTAATTTTGTCAATTATTAGCAAAACTGGTAAAACGCTTGCATTGCTTGAATAAAGTAATTGTGTAAAAAAAAACTACCATAATAATATTAAAATTACCATAATAATTCATTCAGTTAAATGCATATGAATGTGTATTTATTCTAATAAATTTTAACCTAAGATGTTTTTTAAATGTATCAAATTTAAGTGGACCACTGGATTTGGCAGTATTGTAAAAGTCACACTGAACATATTTTATCAATATGTATTTCTGAAGATATGTTCCAAAAGTTTCTGCATTTAAGAAAAAAAAAAACAGACAGGAAGTAGCTGCTTTTTCGCACATGCACAGAACAAATCGAGTTTCCAGTACGGATCGGACAGTGACAAGGTCTACAGACTCTGTATCTCCATTAATGATCATTATGTCTATACATGTCCTCTATTATAGGAGCAGCTCCTGATCCAGATTGAGACTATGAGGGCAGAGAACGAACAGGGAAGGAGCAGGAGCAACTCCTTACTACATGGGTAAGTCCGTTAACTGGTAGAGTTCACAGATTAAACCTCTGACCTCTCAGAGTCTTTCTGATTGGTTTTTTAATGTGTTTTTCCAGACGCTCTCAGCTGGGCAGCACTCCAGATTTCAGGTATCCAGTGTCGGCTTCCTCAATGATGGACAGTAACTCAGACCATTACGGCAGCGCTCTTGTGCTGAGGCGGCCTCAAAAAGGACGGATGGCAGCACTCCGTGACGAGCCGTCCAAGGTGAGCTCCCAGCTCATCTGCTGTTGGCTTGTTTATTAATTGTTTAAATACAATATTCATATGAAATTTTAAAATCTTTACCTGTTGCATGCACATCTAGACCAAAGAGGGCAAGTGCTGAGCTGAAACTGAGCAAATCGCAAGCAAAACACTGCCCGAGAGCGATAATGACAAGCATTATCTAATCAAACGAGAGCGTGAGAACTTGAGCTTTGGTACTTTTGACTAGGAGATTGGCAAATTCTTATTAGTTGTTTGATTACTTGAAAGGTAAAAGTTGAAAGGGGTTTCTTGTGATCTTTCCACCTTTTGAAATTAATTTACTACAAGGGTCACTTTGTTTTATTTTTGTGTTGTCTTCCTCGTAAGACGTGTTATTTGTATTGCGTGGCCCTTTTTCCCTTCCTCTACCTGTTTCAGTCTAATGTTTAAGTTCTTTCTGATGATGTTGTTCTTCTCCATTTCTTTCTGTTTGCTTCCACTCTGGACATCAGCGACATGTAAGTCAGCGTGGTGGAGATAACAGTGACAGTTACTTGTGTCTGTGTGGTGCATTGATGACAGATACTCAAGTATCCAGCTAACTTCCTTATTTCTCTGTTGCCTCTTGTTCTCTCATATCCCTCCTGCCTGTTTTCTCTGTCTGTTTATCCTTTTCTCTCTACGATATCCCTTTTCTGCTTTCCTGTCTGAATACTCTTGGTATCTTTATCCCTCTATTTTCTCTCCCATTTCCTGTTTTATACCTGTATGGATTAATCCAGGTGCAGACTCTGAATGAGCAGGAGTGGGAGCGCATGCAGCAGGCCAACGTGCTGGCAAATGTGGCCCAGGCCTTTGAGAGTGACATGGACGCTTCAGATCTGGAGGAGGATCGAGAGACGATTTTCAGCTCGGTGGACCTGCTGTCCCCTGGTGGCCAGGCTGACGCACAGACCCTTGCCTTAATGCTGCAGGAGCAGCTGGACGCTATCAACAATGAAATTAGGTACCAGCTAGGCTTGTGCCCATCGGTGATCAGATTGTATATCGGCAATTGAAGGGATGATCGTTGATTGTTTTTTCTTACGCCAATATTAAGGCGATTTTAACTAATTTACTATCAGAACTACGATGTTATAAAAAGAATCTCTAGAATCTGCGCCCTACTGTGCATTTAGAGATGTTTCTGGTGGAGCGGCATGTCCGTCTGCTGGGCCCCGTTAATCGGCACAAGTGACGAGTGAATTTTAAATCTTTAATTACAAACCAGTTAGACACACGTGTGTGCAATGCACGCACCGGTCTGCAATGTTCTGAAACCTGCCAGTTTACATCAATGCGACTAGACGAGACAGTGTATCGTTTCCATTGCAACAACTCTCTGTACTTTTCAGGCTTTTTTTGTAGCTGGATATAATTTGTAGTGTCTTAAAATATGATCTTACTATAGTAAATTTTAAGGCTTGTGCCATACAGACACGGCTGTTCCTCAAACAATTTGATGAGGGGATTCTCTTTCCTCCGTCCAAAACTCTGCTGCTATTTTGACTAGTTGACAGTTTGTTACTGTTTTGACCAGCTGACTTCGCTACGAGCTGATTGGCTGTTGAAACAGGTGACTTGCCTCATGTTCTAAAACCAGCCACTGGCGACTTGACGAGCTGAGTCTCAGGCAACGCCATCAGCCGGCTTGAGTCAAGCTGAGACAGGTCAGTTCATACCGATGCAACTTTTCCCTGAAATGCTCTAAAACGGTCTCGTCGTGAATCTTTGGTCTGAACCAGCCAGCTTTACACTGGCATGCTTAGACGTAACTCACCCCCTCCTATTCCCGCCACCCTGTGGTGATCGGATCGCCTATCTTGAGTAACCACGATTGGTTGATATGAAAATAGAAACGATCGCCCAACCCTAGTACCAGCAGCCTCGTAGCTACCAGAACAAGCATTCCAAAACCTGGCCTCATGTGACCTTGTCTTTTTCACATTCAGTCATTCATGTCAAGGACTGTAGTGCTTAACTTCACCATCTCCGTCTCCTTCCTTTATTGTTGCAGAATGATCCAAGAGGAGAAGGAGAGCACAGCCATCCGGGCAGAGGAGATTGAGTGCCGGGTGGGCAGCGGTGATAGCCTGGGTGGACGTTTCCGCTCAATGAGCTCCATCCCTCCGTCGCTGTGTGCGGGCTCCTCGTTGGGCGGCTCACCCCCAGGCTCTGGCCACTCCACCCCCAGACGCATTCCCCGCAGCCCCAACAGAGAACTGGACCGCATGGGTGTCATGACCTTGGTAACGCTTCCTTTACTTTGATATGACTCCCAACCAGGATCATGCAGCTGCACTGAATAGCACATTCCCATTTTGAAATTCAGTTATGCCTCAGGAAACACTAATATTCGTAGTAGTAGTCATTACATGTCTAATAAGTCAGAATTATAGTTTCCTTTGTAATTATTTTTATGTTGTTGTTTTTGTTTGTTGTCTTTTTGTAGTTTAGGTCGAAGAGTATTTTCTTCTGTATGCTTTAACACTTTTAGCTGGTATTGTTTGCCTTTCTATGTTGATTTCGTTTATTTATGCTGTCTCCTCTTACCAGTGTGATTAGTGCACTAACATTTTGTGTGTATGTATGAGAGTATGTAACCATGTGTATATGTAACTGCCCCCTGCCCGTAGCAATATTGCTATGACCCCTACATCATCCAGAGCTCCCTCTCCCAGCAGACAGTAACTTACCTGCCCTATGGTGCAACTGGCTTCAGTCCTCCTCCCCCTCAGGCCTATAGCTATGCACCATACTTTCAGGTACCTGTAGAACTCTCCACAGCTCCCTACCTCTTCTCCCAGATGGGTGCAGTCTGCCACTTCCTCTGCATTCTGTTTCTTTTGACATCTCCAAATACACAAAGGACACTTTTCCCCCCGTTTGTGTGCGCTCCAAGAATAACTGTGATCTGTTTGCCTTAAAGACTGCTCCTGAAAAAGGGAACTTTGCTAGCTTTCTCTTTCTATTAGCAGTAAAATGGTTTATAGATGAGGAAACAGAAGACTTGTTAAAATTCAGCCTCAGAGGGGGGTGCTCTAGCAGTGACAACATTGTGAAATGGGGTCAGTTCTCCAGTTAGGCACAGGCACTTTTCACACATACACCTGGCTAGTGGGTGTTTTAAAAGAGCTGTAGGTTAATCTGGGAAAGACTACGTAGTAAAAATAGTTAAGTGCTTCACAGGAGAGTTTGTTATTTTGCAGGAAACCTTCGAGAAAGCTTTTCATCATCTGACTAATTTGAGAAGAACAAAACTACAGGTGACTGTCAGTCAGTGGATGCTTGTATCAATATTCTAGATACATGTGAGTATTTGGACAATGAAAGGGACACACCTCTCAACTGGGGACCAGAATTCCCTTTTATAGCTAATATTGGCAGAACAAAAGCATTGTTAAACTAGAGAGCACACACCCTGTCTGCACCTCTGAGCTCGTCCTGCTCACCTGTGTACCTCTGGCGCTCTAGTCTGCACACAGGGCTGCCTTTCTTTGTGAATCACTTTGGTTTGGTTTTGGCTACAGGTCTGTGTAACAGGCTGCCACTGTTTTGTTATTCTATGTTTGGTAATGTTGTCTCTTAGGGCTTGTTGTACAGTCACCGTGCTATGCTGTATTTACAACATTTACTCCAATTTACAGAGCCTTGTTTCAGTAGGAACACAACTGAGCCTGTTAACCTATTGAACTGACTGTAGGTTCTCTTCTGTTATTGTAGGGCCAGCTCCAAGACTGGCATTCTTTCAGCCCCTCCCTGCAGACTCACTTTAAACACAGTTGTGTTTCAAAACATAACATTGAACTGGGGTGAAAATTTTGGTTCCAGGGAACTATAATGCCATTGGTTTTCCTGTTAACACTGAAGATGGTATTACTATCAGTCAGTCCTTCCAGGAATTTATGATCTTGTGATTTCAAGAATTAACTCAAGTTCAATTAGTACCCGCATGTGTCCTTGCAAGATTTCTGGGAGAAAAAGGTCACCAATCACTGCCCATTTCTATTTATGTGTCATATTTGTTGAAGTTATGGATAAAAAATGAAGTCATGCGTTGGCTTGATTGCAGAGCAGTTATTGTCTCATTCGACTGTTGTAGTGAAAGTGTTCTGCTGACAGTGAGGGATTTAAACAGGTCATGAAGTTTATTGAACTTGAGCTGTAAAACATTACAGACATAAAGCAGTGCTGCTTTTAGTTTGGCATATAATGCCTGAGAAACGACTATCAGTTCTGTTTTTAATCTTGTTTTGGTAAACTCTCACATCTGTCTTTAAAGCATCAGTGAAACTAGTCAAAATGTCCTAATTCCTAAATAAGAAGAAAAGGAACATTTTGGGTGATTAAATTAGTTTTCTGCTCACCCCCTCAATTTCCTCTTCCCGTTTCCCTTTTATAGCTCACTAATCTCTTCCTTGCCCTGGCCTCAGTGTGTCAGTTGAGGAAAGGAAATGAGCGATTAGGTATTTTCGTCCTGGGGGCAAGAGAAACTCCCGTAGAAATGTGGCACGCTGATGGTTTATTTGCTCTGCTAATGCCAGGCCTGTGAGGAATGCAGCAGGGAAAAAAATCCTCCCCCTTTTTTAGGTGCACAGTGGAAAATATGACTAGAACAGCTCAGGTTCATAAATTTAGGTGTCACACTTGGCCAAGTGTGTAATATCACATAAAGCAAAACCACCCAGACTAGAGTAAAAGTCCCTCTGATTTCCTTTATCATTCTCCTTGAGCTGGGCTGCACCCATCCTGACCCAACCTTCAGTGTGGTTGTTTTGCAGTGTCTCCTGCTCGGGTGCGCTGGTGCTCCTGCAGACTTTATTTTTCCATGAACTGCACGTCTTCACTACACAATTAAACTGACACTTTCTCTGGGTCTCCACTGTGTGTGTGTGTGTGTGTGTGTGTGTGTGTGTGTGTGTGTGTGTGTGTGTGTGTGTGTGTGTGTGTGTGTGTGTGTGTGTGTGTGTGTGTGTGTGTGTGTGTGTGTGTGTGTGTGTGTGTGTGTGTGCCAGTATGCATCTGTGTGTGCCAGTATGCATCTGTAAATATATATCTTGTTGTAATTTCCTGCTCTGGTGTGTTTGTGCATGGCTTGGTTCCACCGCTGGTCTGTTGTGTGTCTCACTAACTGCTTTTCTCCTCTCTCCTTTTTTGCCATGCTTCAGCCTAGTGACCTGCGCAAGCACCGCAGGAAGGTAAACTAGAGAGCTGCTTTACTGGGCTCTGTCGGCTACCTGTCTATTATCCCCACTCCCTCATCCCCCAACCATAGCCCCTAAATTCAATCCACAAAGTTAAACTTTAGTTTCTCCATTCCATCCCACAATGTACCATCTGGTACAAACATCTGCATACACTCTCAAAATCCCATTCCCGAACATACGAAGGTGTTGCAATGAAATCTTTAGAGACTCTTTGTGTGATTACTCAGTGTTTTTAAGTGGCTTTATCTTTTCCACCACCACAGTGGTGATTATTCTGGAACTGTTTTGTTATTCTAGAGCTGAAGCGATTAGTGGATAAATCGCTTAGGCAATTGATAGAAAATCAATCTGATAATTGACAACAATTTTGATAATTGATTTAATTGTTTTAATAATCTTTCAAGCTACACATTTGCTGGTTCCAGCTTCTTAAATGTGAAAATGTGCTGCTTTTCTTTGTCTTACATCTTAGTAAATTGAAAATCTTTGGGTTTTGGGCTGTTTGTCGGACAAAACAAGCATTTGAAATTGTGATGTGCATTTTTCAATGAATTTTCATTAACAAATAAAAATAATTGCAATTAGCAGCCCTAAGCATGTCACCTTGACAATCCTCCAAAACTAAATCTTTACAATTTTAATATGACAGTAAAAAGTGAGACAATCTAAAGTGAAAATCAAAATACTGCAGATGTAACAAAAGGTGAGCTGTTATCGTGAGATCAGGGGTCAGAGTTGAATGAATGACACTGCAAATAATTTGAGGTTGTTTCACCCAATAAGTTGTTAAAGCAATACTACCAGTATACCTCAGCACTTTGGCACTAGGTTGGTGTGAATAGTCACATTAATGATTTGAAGTTCTTCATTTTTGCCTCTAAAATGAAGTCGCCGTTTTGCTGCAAAGTTCACCACTTTATTTTTTTGCTTGCAGAAATTCTGCAGAGTTAATTCTTATAGTTCACAGTATGTGTGGACTGGTCACAGACCACTTGGAGTGTAGCTGCTTGGTGCATAAAAAATGTTTAGTGTAACGTTAATGAACCGGCGTTCTACTTAACAGCTGTGTTTGCAGAGTAAAGGGTGTTCATTTTTTTACCTCATGGTCTGTACAGAGTAAAACCCGGAGTGATTCTTCTCAATAACGTGTGTGTGTGTCTCCCACTGTTTCGCAGTCTGCTCAGGATGACAAGGCCACTATCCAATGTGAGACGTCACCCCCCACCACTCCACGCTCCATGCGCTTAAACAGGGAGGCCGGGCATGCTGCAAGCCATGAGGACATTAGAGACATTCGAGGGTAAGACCTGCACCCGTCTTCAGCTCTTTGATCTTTCTCCCTGTCCACCATTCATCTCTCTATTCTCCCTCCATCTAATCACTTACCTTTGGTCCACTAGTCTGGCTGGCCTGCAGGACGGCCAGGGTAGTAACCCCAGCAGTAGTAACAGCAGCCAGGACTCGCTCAACAAAGCAGCCAAGAAGAAGAGTATCAAGTCTTCCATTGGACGCCTCTTTGGGAAGAAGGAGAAGGGCCGACCCAGCATTCCCGGCAAGGACTCCCCCAGCCAAGGTCAGACACTCGGCACAGGGTTTTTATTCCACTTCTGCGCATGTTTATGTGAATATAATGCAGTTCCACGCTACCTGTATTGCTCTGTTCCTGGCCCGGTCAGATCTCTGAGCAGGGTATTTGTTTATGTTCCTAGCTGGCACTCCTGAGGCGGAGAGCTCTCCTAAGGATGGCTTAGGAATGGGCACCCTGGGAGGCCCTGCAGAGAAGAACAGGAAGCTGCAGAAGAAGTAAGCATCTTCGTAACAGTTCCCCCAGTATCTAGTATCTAGACTGAGAAAAAAGATTAAAGATGACGAGATACCACCCTACTATACAGGATGCCTAATAATGCAAAAGGGCTCTTTGCTCCTGCTGCAGTACAGGGCTGGCTCAGACCCTCACTCCCCGCCACCTGACTCACGCTCACTCCTATCAGCTCATCTTCCTTCCATTCCACACCCAGTCATTTCCATTGCAGTCATTTCCCACAGCTATTTTATGTTTTTTTTAATTTTTTATTGCAAACACCATAAATGCTGTTTTGCCTCCATGTAGCTCTTAAATTAGCATCAGTTCATTCTTTCTCTTTATTGTTTTGTCAACCTCCCTCTTCTTTTTTATCATCTCCTTCTCATTCCATGTGTAGTCCAAAGACAGGGTAAGTTGGTTCATATTGCTTTTGCTCTGCCTTATCTTCTTCCCACACTTTACATTGCCCTAAACAATAACTCTGAGGTCCCCAAACAACTGTCCCTCCTAATGTCTGATGGCTTTTCCATGCTGCTCTTTACCCTGCTTTCCACAGAGGAGCTTAACTAACAGGAATGTGTGTGTGCTGATTTTTAGTGAGTGACACATTTTCCTCTCGCAGTTTTCCTATTGGAGCATGAAGTTATGCACTACAACTACAGGAAAGATAGTTAATGGAAGAATTTGACCAAATAGTTTTGTGAGTTTTCTCGTCCATAAGTTTGAAAAAATAATATAACACACTTGAGCAGAATCAGTGTGTTGCTGTAAATTGAATTGAAGCTAAGTTGTTAGTTAAGAACATGCTTTTGGATTTATCTGTTAATCTTTTTATAATGGCAGATCTGCCAAACAGAGGATGGGCTTGTTCTTTATGTGGCATACAGCCCCATCTAGTGGCCAAGTACAACTGCTCTCTTCATTTTATAGCGTCAGTGAAGACTTGCTGCCATGCTAGTGAATAAAAACAACTTTCAGAGAACCTGAATCAGAAGCTGCCTTCCAACATCCCCAAAAACCTCCAGGGGTTCTCTGCTAAATGGCATTGTTCCTTCATTGCAAACGGAGAATGTGCATGAAATGGATGTACAGAATTTAGAAAGCCATTGCAAAGGTTTTCCTGCCCTAAATACTTCCCTCCATGCATGTCATGCCCCTTACAGTTGTAGAGGAATGCATCCATACTAAAGTCATTTTCTAAGTGGACTCTCAAAGCACTGGTTCTGGGAGAAAACTCTACTGTGTAATAAAGTTCCTCAATCCTGAAGCCCTGGCTGTGACTCCCAGAGGCCTAACAAAAGACCCATCTGGTTAAACCTGGATAGTCGAGGCTTGAAAAAGACTGAGGAGGTTTTTGACAAACACTTCTGGTCTTTATAGGCCAGCGTTTTTTGTTAAATAATGTTTTAAATAATGACATTCTGTTGAAGGGGTTTCCAGATGAGCATGTTTGAGTCTTCCTGGGTTTCAGTTTCTTTGTTTTCTCTCAAACTCCTGCTCTCTGTTTTGGGCATGCATGTCAGTTGATGTCTCTGGGTTTGTGCACATGTTTGTTCCAAAGGTGCATTTGATTGAGTGCATATTGGGAGTTTATGGCGGGCTCTGTGGATTTGGGTGTGTGGCTATGTATGTATGTATGTATGTATGTATGTATGTATGTATGTATGTATGTATGTATGTATGTGGGTTTTTGGGTAAGTGAACTTGTATTGCATATTGGCTTTAATATATATTTTGTGTCTCAGACATGAATTACTGGAGGAGGCTCGCAGGCAGGGCCTGCCATTCGCCCAGTGGGACGGACCAACTGTTGTGGTTTGGCTGGAGGTACACAGAAACAATTGATCTGAACACCATTCAAACCAGTAATCAAAGTCAGAAATTCTTTATTGATCCAGGGGAGACATTGGTCTTGTTATAGTTGCAACCATTCTAGAATAGAAATATACATAAGCTAGAGAAATTATAATAAATAGACAATAAGAAAAATAAGAAGTATGTAAAATATGTGCATTCTGCTACAATATAAACAACAATATATACAGAAAGGAAAATAGAAAATAAGAAGTAAGTAAAAAATATGTGCATCATACTATTAGCATTTGTCCAGGTTAACTAACGGCACTGTCTCTCATCTGCCCCCCCTCTGGTCAGCTGTGGGTGGGCATGCCAGCCTGGTACGTGGCTGCATGCCGTGCCAACGTGAAGAGTGGAGCCATTATGTCAGCGCTATCAGACACAGAGATCCAAAGGGAGATTGGTATCAGCAACCCGTTACATCGTCTGAAACTCCGCCTGGCCATCCAGGAAATCATGTCTCTCACCAGCCCTTCGGCCCCACCAACCTCAAGAACGGTACTTGTCTGTTGGGTTAACGTGTTGACAAAAACACACATACTGTACAGGATACACTCACACACACGTAGCTGTTTGCCTCAGTAGTATTTATATGAAGGTGTCACTTCCATCCAAAGTCTCGATGATGCCTTTTAGCTCTCTGTCTACACATTCTTGTCATCTGATTGAGCATGACACTTTTGTTGCATTAACATTTTAACTGCTTAACATGTACTAATGATGGGATCTTAATTCTTTTGCTAACAGTGATAACAACAAATGAACAAACTTTTCTTCTCTCCATCCCGCTCTCTTTCTGACCTTCACCACTCTTTCCTCTTTGCACATTTCTCTCACTTGTGATTGGGGGGGTGTCAAATGATCAGACCACAGGAAACGTTTGGGTCACACATGAAGAAATGGAAAGTTTGGCAGCCACACCTCCCACGGTTAGTCTACCCTGATTGGCTGGGCACTCGGTGGCTTCTTGCTTCTGTGGTGACTGTTGAGGCTCGTTCCAAGTTGCCCGCAGGACAGCCGGACTTTACTCATTGCATGCATATATTAATATTTCACACTTTAATGTGATTGATCAGCCCAGTATTAATCTGGCTTCATGGATTCTCACCAGGCAACTTGAAACAGCAGCCTTATTCTTTCTGCTAGTTTGTAATTTTCCTTTCCTCCTTGTTGGTATTGGTAGTTTTCTTGTCTCTTCCTTTAGACCTTACATACTTTATGTGTCTGTATCTGCTTCGACATTAGTTAGTGTTTGGTGTGTATGTGTGTCAGTGCTGTATAGTGGCTTAATAAACACCTGCTGCTAAGTACGACGGCGTATTAGGGCCATTGTAGGTAAATTTGTGAGTTATTTTCTCGTAAATTTACAACTTTAATCTCAGAAAATATCAGAGTTTTTCCTCTGAATATTACCCCCACCCCCCAACCCCCCTGTATTTTATTTTTATATTTTTTACCTACAATGGCCCTAATTATGCTGTCTTAGCTAAGTTTACTGCAGTTTCTACATTTTTAACTTTGAATGAGTGGTGTTTGAGTCAGCCAGAACAAGGTATCTAATATGGCAGAAGAACAAGAGAAAATAAGCATGAAGCACTCCCTCCCACTGTCACCTGTAATTGTAATATAGCTGTTTCTGGAACAGTGCAGTGTATTAGGGTTGGGCGATATGATAGTATATACAGTGAGACAATTTAAATGTGTCTGCTGTCAGAGATTGTGCCTTACTGTTTATACTGAGGTAGCTTCTTGCTTTAATTAATATCTCTAGTTGTCTTATACAATTTTGGGCAAATCAATGATGACATCTGCTTTATTGCAATATTGGATTTTTGTATGATTTTTGAATCAATGTGATGAAATAACTTTGATTTGTCCGACACTGATTTCCTTCGATTTGCCAAAAACAGACATTCCTGTCTGTTTTTTAACCCACACAGTTTTTCAATTGACTTTCAGAACATTCAGAATATTACACGAGATATATGAGAGGATTTTATCCATGTTGCCCACTCCTACACTTTATTATTTTGTCACTGTTTTTATTCCCTATTTGATGCCTTAACATTAATTTATCTGGCTTGTTATTTTACTCTGAATGATATTTTCCACATGAAGCTGCTCTAACCCAGCACTGCTGCCTCACTAACCCCTCACCTTTCTGTTCTTCTCACCATGCTCACTCTAACCATGCTAACACCAGGAGGATGACGAGGGTAGCTGGGCCCAGGTTTGCACACATTCCCAAAAAAACCCACCTCACCCAGCTCACCTTCTGAATTATTCTTAACACCATCTTTTAGTCAGTGCTCGTTCTTTTTAAGTTTCTCATAGAGGAGCCGTCACAGTTTTCTCTCTGTATTTATTTCCGAATCACTTTTCACTTGCAGTGAATTCACAACAAGCATGTTCAAATTGTGCAGTTTTACCCCTTAAATTTACAGCAGAACCATTTAAACTTGGAAAATAAAATAAATACTAAATACTGCTGTGGTGGTGTTTGTTAGTAGTTATAACATCGTCCAAACCAACTGCAGGAAACAACCCAGAACATGAGGTTTTATTCTTTTAACCTCATGAACACCAGTTAGGATGAAGTACAGGAAAGAAAGGTTAATAATGTAAACAATACACCATTTAAATTAACTGTAAAATAAAATGAATAAATCTAATTTTCTAAAGATCCTCTGCTACAGAATATCTACAAAGGTGGCAAGAGGCAAAATCAAAAACAAGTAAAGAGGTTATATTTCTACAGAATAACTGCCAGAGATGCTGCAAATTCTGAGAACACAGCGCATGTGTAATGTTTATATCAGAATTCAGTTTCTTTGCTTTTTATTCAATATAATAATGGATTTTGGTGTCCCGTTCACACCTTGGATTTGCTCACTGTTGCTTTACCTTTTAGAAGGAACTCTGTGGTTTCCTCTAGTGGTGGCGTAGCTGCAGTACAGGGATGAGGTTTCAGAAGGAAACCTGTGGCTGGCTGGTTTCTCATCACAGGTTTTGTCACTTGTGGTTACTGTGCAGCACATCAGGTTTCCTGTGTGAAAACCAACAGCCATGAAGATACTTTAAAAATATGTCGCTCATACAGTAAAAACCTTTGAACACTGTAATTGATTAAATGTTAACACAGTCTACCTGCAGTATGGGTTAGGGGTAGTTTATTTGATTCAGTTGTATCTAACCTGTCACCCGTTACATTATTGAACCCTCTGAGTGATGATGTACTTCCAGTCAAAGTTTTGAAGCACCCTAAATGAGTCTGGATGAATAAAAGATTCTTAATCATTTCATAAAATTTAAAAAAACACAAGTGAAGAATAGATGAAAGTAAATTGAGGAATGTTTGTCATGTTAATGTACTGATCTACATATAGAGCCATGATGAATCCTTTATTATCATACAGAGAAAATTAATGTGAAACGAAATATATAAAATATCATTTTCAATATCCTGGAGTACTAATTCGTTTCTAACATATGAAACAACACTTTCCATCCTTTCAACACACCCTCACAGATACTTGTTAAGCCATCTCTTCTCTGACCGCAGACGTTGGCGTATGGAGACATGAACCACGAGTGGATCGGTAACGAGTGGCTGCCCAGCCTGGGTTTGCCGCAGTACCGCTCCTACTTCATGGAGTCCCTGGTGGATGCCCGCATGCTTGACCACCTCACCAAGAAGGACCTTAGAGGACAGCTCAAAATGGTGGATAGCTTCCACAGGTAAAACACAACAATTAAAGGATAACACTGGTGTTATTTTATCTGTTTATTATTCCCAATGAATTCCCCGAAGAGACCAAAATCAACACTGAATTTATCCCTTGATATAGTTTATTTCTCTGTGCCATAGAGCTCCAACAGCTGCATTTATATGGACAATATCTCTTCAATCTGACTGAAATCATTCTGATTAGAGATTCCAACTTAACTGTTTACATGGATGCTAAATACACTGATTGATAAGATAAGATGTGCGTTTACACAGTCAACCCGACTGAAAACTCCTTCCGATCGGGCCGGATCGGGTCAGTCTCTTCTGATTGAGGTGGTTACATGTGGCCTTTTTATTCTGATTGGGCTGTTATTCTGATTATTAGTGGAATATTAGGGTCCATGTAAACGCAGCTATTGTTGTCCAAAATTGTTAAACACAAATACTGTTGCATTGGGAAATACTAATGCGAAAGACGGAATGTACATCAATGCAACAAGAGTAGATTTTGCTAAGGTAACAACTAACGGGGATCCAACTGTCTGTGTGTGCGTGCAATAGGAACAGTTTTCAGTGTGGAGTGATGAGTTTGAGGAGGCTCAACTACGACAGGAACGAGCTGGAGAGGAGAAGGGAAGAGTCTCAGCTGGAGCGTCAAGGTAAGAAACACCCTGCTGATTTGTGAGCACAACAAATAACACGATGAGACACAATGTTATACGTCTTCTGTGCATGACACTCAAGCTGAATTTCTGTCATTTCAGAAGTGATGGTGTGGAGTAACGAGCGTGTAATCAGCTGGGTTCAGTCCATCGGGCTGAAAGAGTACAGCGGCAACCTTTATGAGAGCGGAGTCCACGGAGCGCTGCTCGCCCTGGACGAAACCTTCGATCACAACAGCCTGGCCCTACTGCTGCAGATCCCCACGCAGAACACACAGGTACACACAGCTTGACAGGTCACCAGCTTACTATAGTTTTTAACATCATGTCAGGTACAAGCACAAGGTCAGAAAGGTCATACCCATACACCTGACAACATGGAAATTGACTAAAACTAAAGAAACCAATTTAAAAATCCATTACATTAAAGCTGCACTAATCAATATTTTTATATAAACAATGGATGGAATTACTGTGTAATGTGAAAGGAGAAGTGACCTCTCAGCTCTACTGAGCCTCTTTCAGCTCATTGTTTTGGTTTTCTGCACCCCAAACTCCTCTGTCATCAACCTCGTTTCTTGTTTTCTCTGATAAACCTTCTGTATGATACCTGCCCAGCACCAAACAGCAGACAGACCGTTAGGGACTAGTTGATCAAGGAGAAGCCATCCAGAATAAGTGGCACAACGCTCACTTTCAAATTTCACTTGACATAAGTGCCACAAGGTTGTAGGTGTGTGCTTCAAAGCATAAGTGCTTAGGAAATGAGAAGGTTGATTCTTTTTTTTTTCTAAGAGAGAGAGAGCATGTAAGGTGCAGAAACAAGTGATTCGCTGTGGACCAAAAACCAATTCCAATGAAATCAGAATAGCTGCTCAAGAAAGACAATGTAATGCCAGCCTCAGCGGGTTAGACAGGATGTGAAAAGAGATGTCAGTGTAGTTAGATTAGTGTTACCATCGAGGCTAAATTGTGTGATGTACGGTTGGCTGATGTGGCCATTGGAAGTCAGAGGGATGCTGTGGTTGTCTCATGAAAAAGGGGTTAGTCTCTGGTATTAATTTAGAGTTAAATGGATGCTTTGAATTCAGTAACAGTCGGTGCTTTTCCTCCTCTTGTCTCTCTTTTCTAGGCCAGAGCAACTCTTGAGCATGAATACAACAGTCTGCTGGCCATTGGCACAGAAAGGAGAATGGAAGAGGTGACAAACAGACACACATAACACTTGCCAACACAGTAACACAAACTGAGTGAGAAATGATGTGTGATGCCACCTTCCTCTCTTTTACACACCTCTTGATTTCTCCACCTCTCCTCTAGGATGACGATAAGAACTTCCGCCGAGCTCCCTCATGGAGAAAGAAGTTCAGGCCCAAAGACATGAGGGGGATGTCCTTGGGTGCTTCAGACACCCTGCCCGCCAACTTCCGAGTGACCAGTAGCAGCGCGGCATCTCCCTCCACGCAGCCAAAGAGGAGCCCGATGGACGGTAAGCAGAGGAGAGAGCCGGCGGTGTGTGCACGTGTATGTGTGTAATATGCTCCGTCATTGCTGCTACTCACTCGGGTAGAACTTCTCTGATGGGCCCTGAATCAGCCCAGATTCTTTGTGTCCTCTTTAATTCTTCTTGAATGGCTTTGCTGCTCTGCCGTTTGTTTATTATGCTGTGACTAATGGCACGTCTTTGCATGTGATTTTGCCAACATGGAAACACAGGAAGTCAGTCTATACAGAGGTTGGACACTGCCACAGTCAGGACCTACTCTTGTTAACATACAACGGTAAGATCACACGCATCAACTGTGACTTTGAAATAAGAGAAGCATGTGTACAGTATGGCTATTACCTCACTGCTCTCTCTTTCCAGGCAGACAGCAGCTTTCTCGTACTGCAGTTCTCGGCTCTAATAACGCACGTTGTACGCCTTCTCCTCTCTTTCCCTTTGTTTCTCCTCCCACACATCCCCGGCTTCTGTCCTGCTCCCCCTCTCGTGTCCGTTCATCTCTCTCTTCCCCTTCTCAGTTTATCCTCATTATTTCTATAGGTAACCGCTGGTCAGAAGATGAAGGGGAGTTCCCTGCATTCAAGACCAGGATGATGAACTGAAATGACTTGCAAGGACACTAAAATGATGTTTTGTTTTTTTTGTTGTCATCACAGAGAAAGACCTTACTCACCAATCTCAGTATCCCTAGAGGAAACGTTCTAGATTTATCTACATTTGTTATTATATTTATGTAAACCAATGGGACATTTTAATTGATTTTAGAATTACTATGTAATCCTTTTTTGCCTCTATCCCCTTAATCAACCCACTTTTTAAAAAAAGCAACATTTCTCCACTGTGCCCGTATTAAGCTCAGCTCTCAGATGTATGTAACTGAATGTTTCAATTGTCTGGAGTTTGTATATTTCTACCGACAGACATTTTATCTAATCTTTTTTTATAATCCTGATTCTATTGACCAGATGTATGTTTTTGTTTTCCTCTCTTTGATTTGAATTCTAATCATTGAATTTATGCTTAAGTGACATTGATATGTGATATAACTTAATTCATATCCTTTGCCCTTTTTAACTGTTGTAATTTTTGTAGCGTATTACCTATGATTTTGTGTAAATGCAGCTCTTAGGTCAATGGATGTGTGAATATCAGACAAATTGCTGGAGTTGTCAGACTGTTTCACAAACCGCTCAACACTGTGAGTCATCCATCACCGTTAAAATAACTGCTGGCAAGCCAGGTGATGGTGACAACAGATATCATGTGAAACACACAGTATATTTTCCTTTTCTCTTTATTTTCCATATCTGCGAAACCAAAATGAAACTCTTGAATTTAAGAATTAAAGCCATATAACAGTAGCAAAAAAAAAACAAACAAAAAAAAAAACAAGAAGAACAGAGGGCTTCTTTCGGATGCAAGTGAAAACAGAATTCGAGGTTGTCTCTAGTTGAACTTGCATGCGGAAACGTCTCCAATTATCCCCACCCTACCACACCCAGCTCGCCCCTTTAACGAAAACCAACCTCCCTCACCTCTGGAGAAACACACCGACTGGCTCACTTGTACATGAGGACTTGAAACGTACAGTTTGAGTCGAAAGTGTGGCGACTCCTTCGATGGACCAACTTCACTGAGGCCTCAGTCGATCCCCGCTGTGACTGGATAACCCGCAAGGCGGTGCGATCCACCCACACACCTTTTTTAAAAACACTTTGTAAGAAGATTTCATATCAAGCCTTATTGTTTCTTAACTCCTCTCTGTCGTCTGTTCTTATTTATTATTACTCATCCACGTTGTGTTTCATCAGCTATACTTTCAGAGCTGAAGCCCCAGTTTGCTCATATGAATGTAGCAACGCTCCTCATGTCTACGATTGTCCCGTCTCCGCTCCCAACACCGGTTCCACCATTAGTTTTCACGGCAAATGAGAAGGAACCGAAGAGTTTTCTTTCACCCAACATATAGTTCAAGCTTCAAGTAGAAATGCTTTTTTTTTCTGTCTGTGATTTAGTCATTTATGCACAATGCAAATCATGTTGCTGTTTTATTCCTGCTCTTCCCATTGAATCTTCTGATCTTGTAACAATGATGTACAGTCTGAGTACTTATAAACTATTTTTATCACAATATTATTTATTGCTTACTTTCAATAAAATACTGAAACTTATTTTCCACTGCAGATAAAAAAGACTAAAGCTTGTCTTTTCAAGAATCTCCTGCCTTCTCCTGTCCTACTTTTGGTTTCTTGTTGGCTTTCTCGGACAGCCTCCTTCAACGTCCTTGCTGAGTGTGACTGAATGCATTTTGTCATGTTAGTCAAATGTCACATCTACCCTCACTGTTGGTTGGAACGGTCAGAAATGCTTTATTTTATGGGTCCCTAATTTCTGAATCATTTCCCAATAGTTTCCTGAAAAGAACCATGTAATTTGGTACTAATTATAGGGGAAATTGAGACACTGTTCAGTCTGTGCACTTCAAATAAATTAATTCCAGTTCATTGCTAGTGTATAGACAGTCTTTTAGTCAGTGCACAGCAGGTCAGTGTTTCTAATAACTAATAAATAAGGAATTAATATTTGCATGAATTTAATGGAGCTGTACTTTCTGGGAAAATCCTATTTTCCCTATAATTAGTACCAAATTCCATTGGAATTTCCAGGAAAGTTCCTAGGAAATGACTATATAAAGTGTTCCTTGGGAGTTTTCATGTTTTATGATCTTATAACATTTAATCAAAGGGGATTTAATGTTGCTTTTTGACACTGATGAACAGAAAAAGACCCTCTTCATGTCAAAGTGAAAACTCATCTCCACAGTGAGCTAAATGAATGCAAAAGGTTAGTGAGTGTGCATGCTGTCTGACACAAAAAATGTGGAATTTTATACATTTCTAAATAACTAACATAATTCGCCATTCAGTAGCTGCAACTGAAGACATTATGTACACAATAAACAGACAACTGATATTACAAAAACACATAAAACAACACAATATATACTTAATCAGCTTAGTCCTGTATTTATTTACATCATTATCGCTGTACTGGTGTTTTTACAGTCCACTAACATTCATCAAGATGGATACTGGCATTCCAAATCTGACCAATGAAACATTAGAAACTAACTAAATAGTATTTAGTATTTCTAAAATCCTGGCTAAGGCCTTGTTTGTAGATTGCTAACCTCTTTGAGATAAACCCTGAGGCAGTTACAGAAAACAAAACTACAGTCACTTTTTGTTGTAATTTTAATTTAGCATAAATATAAAATGTATAATAGATAACGTAGGAGTTTTGCATCCCATTTAAATTTTACATTAAATCACTAATTATATTTTTTAAATGTACAGTAAAAACCCATCTATTTTTTATTCTGTTAATATTTTACTATAATCTATTTTGTGTAGTATTTTATAATTTTAGTCTTTATTGTTATTTGCTTGTATTATCTTTTATTCTGCTGTTGTGGTTGTTTTGGTTAGTCTCTAGTTAGTCTCTAAATCCATTTTTAACATCCTACGTTTTGACAATCGTTTGTAAAGCACTTTGAATAGCATTTGATTTGTTTGAAAGGTGCTCTATAAATACATTTTGATTGATTGATTCAATTTTACATTCCCCGCCCACTTGTGACGTCATCACTGGCGGAGAACGGGATACTGGGAGAGCCGGAAGAGCCCAGAAACGTTAGTGTTTCTCCATCAGAGCCTGAGAGCTTGAGGTGTGAACGGGCTTCATCCACCAGGGGGATTTTCATAAATCACTTTAGACTCTGGTCGGAGCTACCTTTGCCGTAGACGGTGAGTATTTACACTTCAGCAGAGGATATTAAAATGTGTACCTGTGTAAACCTCCCCACGCTCGCGCTGAGTCAGTTAATCATCCCAGAAGGCATGTTAGCTTTAGCCTGCTAGCTAACTGGAAAACTGGAACAGGAAATACCACAGCCAGGCAGACACAGACGCCACTGTTATTCCGATTTTGGAGCTAAACGAATCACATTTTACCGCTGCTCGTCACTTAGCATTAAATCTCTATGTGTCGACATTACCATTAACGAGGTGCCTCCAAAGCCTGGCCGCTGGTGATAACCTAAAAGACGGTACGCATATAACTGTGTCAGCGTTCCCATTGAGTTGGAGTGCAGAAAAAAACCCACTGTACGAGTGTTTGATTAACTGCGTTTTAATGGGGAAATTATACTCAACATTTCTGGAGATGATAGTCCATATATATATGTGGCCTGACCTACTTTGATAGAAGCAAAGTAACCGACATTAACGCACGCTAGGATAACGTCAAACGAGCTAACTTGTCCCTTCACGGAAATAACGTTAATTCTACCAGCTGCTCCCTGTTATCCAGACTTTAGTTACACCTCACAGCCCCACCTAATGAAATACTTTAAATATTGTTTTGTCATGTTGTTTAAAGACCAAACATTTTGGGATTTGGATGTGACCAGCAGACAGATGGGTGTGGTTGTGTTGTGGGAGATACCCCTGTCATGTAAGTAACTGAAAGTTGGGACTTGCCAGGCTGCTTCCTGGTCTGAGGAGGTCTAGTTTCCTGTTCTTTCTCCTGAGGTGAGCGGAGCCACGTCTCCTGCAGCCTCTTGACTGAGCACAGATGCTGACTGAACACATTGTGCTGAGTCAGGAATTAGGATTAGCACAGAAAGCTTTTTGTTTCAGTCAGATGCCAGATCACTGGAGATCACCCAGAACCAAACGAACACACTGCACACCACGTAGCTCTGCAGCATCTCTGTTTCAGTGCAGGTTAGTGTGATTCAGCTTGAGATTTAATTAATACATCACTCACATGTATATTGAGGTATTGGTTACTGTTATCAGTCCATCTGTCCATACTGGCTGTAAAGTGATGCTTTTGTAATGTGACTCAAATGTAAGTCAAGCTGAAATGATTAGTTGATTAATTAGTTTGTCAAGTGACCGAAAATTACAAGCAACTATTTTAATAGTTGATCTTTTTTTCAAGAAAAAATGCCAAACATTCTCCAGTTCCAGCTTCTAAAACGTGAGGATTTGCTGGGGTTTTTTTTCTGTTTGGTGTCTTTTGGGTTTTGGACTGTTGTCACGTTATTGTAATGGAAGTTTTTCACTTTTTTTCTGACATTTTATTTGGAGGTAAAAATTGGCACTGAAAATAGTTGCATTTTGTCCCTAAATGTAAGAACAAAATCCACAGCCCTTGTTCTTTGCAAGCATGCATTCTTTATGTCCTGCTGAAGGGGTTCGCCAAATCAAGGTGGTATCTCTTCCAAATTTACTTTTTTAACACAAAATTCACTCTTCACACTGTGAAGCCTCATATTGGCTTCAGTGCCAGAAGAAAAAGCAACACAACACGTCTGAATTGATATCATCCAGCGAGAAAACAATACAACAGAGGAAAAATGACCAATGTAGCTCACTAATTTTCTAATTTTAAATTTTAAATAAATAAACTATTAAATCGTGTTGCATGAGACTTATTTTTTAATTGCTTTGTGTAACTGTCAGGTTGCATGGAAATTATGTTTCATGCAACCTGCAACTAGTTTCACGTGTAAAGCCTGAGAATGCATGTTTGGACTGTGGATTTTACAGAGGAGTCTTGTTAACCAGGGATCATTTCACAGCCAGTACGGACAGGAGGAAAGACTACAGCAAACAATAACTCTTTCAGCGTAAAATGGGATGCGAGTAGGGCTGCAAGTAATAATTATTTTCAGTAGTGATTATTCTGCTGATTATTTTATCCATTAATCGATTAGTCATTTACTCTATCAAGTGTCAGAAACCTGTGAAAAATGTCCATCGCAGAGTCAATGTCTTGTCTGACGTGACGACCAAAAGATATTCAATTTACAATGATAGAAAACGAGAAAAGCAGTAAATCCTCACATGGAGGAGCTGGAAGCAGAGAATGGTGGTAGTTTTTGATTGATAAAGACTAAAATGATTAATCACTTGTCAAAAATTATAGTTTTTCTACATTTGACTAATTGATTAACTAATTTCTCCAGCTCTACATGCGATGAGGGATGACGCAAGATTTAAGAAATCTCAACCCTTGGGACACAAAACTGCAGTAAATAGCCTAAACATAAGGTCCACTGACAACGCTATTCCCGGAGCTTTCGACTTCATCCCATGGCCTTCTTCAGCTGTGAAAAAATCTGAACTTACCCTTAAAGACAAGTCCTTGAATCTGGTTTCTCTGCCTGTATGAAGTTAGTTTTTCTCATGTTAAGTTTTCTTGTGTTTCAGTGTGTGTTGCACTAAAAATGTGGAAGGCAGCAGCAGGACAGTCGGTCAGCGTGGCTGTAAATGACGGCGGGGACGACTGGGAGACCGACCCCGACTTTGAGGTACAGACGCACGCTTCTTCCTCCTTCCATGTCCCCTTTAGTTAGTTCACCTTACTCCTTATAAAGTTCTGCTCCGTCCTTCACTCTCCTCCTCATCATTTCTTGCCATTGCCATTAAACTTCTTTTGTTCTCCTGGATTTCTAGAATGACGTGTCGGAGAAGGAGCAGCGCTGGGGGGCCAAGACTGTGTCGGGCTCAGGACACCAGGAGCACATAGAGTGAGGAAGCTAGCAAATACTTTTTCCTTTGGTATTAAATACAACGTGAAAAGCCCCTAAATGTGTCTCCTAACTCTGTCCTTCTTTGGCGTAGCATCCACCAGCTGCGTGAGACGGTGTCGACGGAGCACACCAGCTTGAAGCAGAAGGAGCTGGACACCATGCCCAAGGCCTCGCATGGATATGGAGGCAAATTTGGAGTGCAGCAGGACCGCATGGACAAGGTAAGAGGGACAGCAAGACTTTCACATACATATTCTGCCTTTTCAAAGAGCTGTGTCCCAGATTTCTCACTGCGTCGCCTGATGAAGCGGTGACACTGCAAAAGTCACAAACGGAACAGCTACGGAACAGCTAGAGATTGTTTTGTCAAGTGCCATTTCCAAGGTCAAGCACGAACTTTAAAACTTAATATTGAAGTGTTTTGTATGGAGCGTTAGATTTTGGGTGAAGTGTCCTAACAAACAATAATTATAAGTCCATTTGAAGAAGGAGCCTGACATCCTTAAGGTGTCGTCATGTCCTGCAGTTACTGTGAACTGTCTGTTCGTCTTGTACAAGGTTACGTGTTTTTATTGTAAAAACTGAGACCTCTTGTGTGCCAGCCTGAGCTTCATAATCATTCTAAGTATTTTACTGTATTCTGATATCCTTGTCCAGCAGGAAATCATTCTGTCACGTCAGGTAACAGAAATGCGGTCAAACATTTATCTTCCATTTATATATGCTGGAGCCCTCGTTGTTGACTGATACTTGATCTCTAGATCAATGATGTGTGTAGCAGTTCATCACCACAGTTGAGTGGGTGCCACCAACACAAACCACAGATCAATCTGTACAATGGTTTTTGCCCTAAAGTACCTTCTTTTCATATCTTGCCTGTGTACGGCTGTACTACAGGGCGATGAGAGTGTCATTTTTCTTTGAGTGGTGAAACTAGTTTTGCTGCAGCTGAAGCTAAATATAAACCAGCTTGCTAGATCCTGGTTTGTGTCTCTTAAATATCTACCATTTTGTAGCTTTTCATATTTTCAAAGAGGGCTTCTAAGATCTGAGAAGCCAACATTTTCACAAATCTAAACGACCTCGGAGTCCTTTGAGCCTCTGCAGCCGTTTCTCAAACGTTCGTCTCAGCCTGTGTGTGTTTGTGTGAAGCGGCTGAGTCAGTTGTGGATATTTCACACCTGATAATCTTTCCTGGCGAGCAGCTCCGTACATCCACACCTTTCCCTCTCTGGCTGTGTGGCCATTGCAGCATGAATGTGATGACTGGCCACACTGATGTCACCACCTCAAACCGCTGGCTGTGTTTCCAGCTGTACTGCTCTTTTCACGCCCCCTCCCCTCCTCAGATGTTCCCCTATTGCTCTTTTTCTGTTCTGAGATTGTGTCTTTTCTTTGTGTTTCCTGACAGTCTGCTGTGGGTCATGACTACCAGAGCAAGTTGTCCAAGCACTGCTCCCAGACGGACACCTCCAAGGGCTTTGGAGGGAAGTTTGGAGTGCAAGCCGATCGTGTTGACCAGGTATTTCCTGTGGCTGTCCACCACCTAACAGTGCTGACAACATCTCCTAGATTTCAAACATGATGTTGCACAAATGTTAGGCTCCCAATTAAGGAAATGACACAAACCTGGGCTGAGAGTGTTCCAGAAAATGTTCACTATCACTTCATTAAAAATCGTTTTAATTGTTTTATTAGTTTGCTGGATAAAAGCAACCGTTAATTGACAGAATCCCACAAAATAATCTGATCTACTGCACCCGAGTGCCTCTGTTAAAGCTGTACACAATGCACCACAGTGTTGACGAACACTTGGCTGAAAGTATAGCTAGTTCTGCAATGGATCAAATATAAAAACAGATATATTTTTGTCTGTCATTGTTACACTGCGTATTTCAAACTCAGTAGAATAATTGTGTTGCTTCCTCCTCTCATTCCAGTCAGCTGTTGGCTTTGAGTATGCCGGGAAGACGGAGAAACATGCTTCGCAGAGAGGTGACGTCACAACTTGTTGTCTTTTTGCACGTCTGCTTCAGCCCCAGATCACCTTCTTCCTTATTCAGTGGACACATTAGTAATACATTTCTAAATTCACCATCTATTTTTCACCTTTTTATCAGCCAGTTTTGTTAACAGCCTGAGCTTTCCAGATTGCCTACAGGAGACGCTTTTTCCAGGCCCAAACAGTTTGAAGAGCCTCTGGCTGGTACCAGCTGTACCACGTGCGCTCCTGTTGTGCTGATCAGAAGCTGCTTGATCTCTGCTCTGCCAGGATCCTACTGTACAGACAGACCATGTTTGGAAAATGTGTTCATGCTGTTTGCTAATTAAGCTGTTGTTTTGTATTTTGTTTTTTTCCTGGCATATTATCAGTTGCAGCGCAGTTTGTAAGCGTTATGAAAGCGACATGTTTTACTTTTTTTCAGGCTCTGTACTTCAGCACATTGGATTTGAAATGAAACAAGTGTTAACTTTCAGCTGTGTTACACATTCAGATTAAAGTGTGCTGGAATAGAGCCAAAACAAAACTACTCATAATATTTGCACACTGCACTGTATACAGTGTGAACAGTGAGCCCAGTGCTCTGGGACTCCACTCTGGCTTCTTAGCTTTTAGTATTTTCAGGCTGCATTCCCATGACGCCTCCCCTTTGTGTTGCCTTCATCCCCTCCAGAGTACCCTGCACAGAAGTGCAGAACATTTGCCCAATTCCAATGGTTCCTCAGCAGTGTCACTATTTAACAACAGCGCAGATATCCTTTTTTTTGCACCACCAGCAGGACAACACAGAGTCTAAAGGCCGGTTCAGACCAAAGATTCACGACGACGCAAAACAGTTTTAGAACGTCTCAAGAAAAGTTGCAGCGGTGTGAACTGGACCGTCTCAGCTAGTTTCAAGCCGGCTGATGGCGTCACCTGTGACTCAGCTTGTCAAGTCACAAGCAGCTGGCGTTAGAACGTGAGGCACGTCACCCGTTTCAACATCCAATCAGCTCATAGTGAAGTCAGCTGATCATCTCAACCCTCTCGTTTTGTTTTTGCCGTTCATCAACACTAGAAATTCAACTGTAGCAAGTAACTCACTATCACTATCCTCATTCATATTTTGATATGCTACAAATTATATCCAGCTACAAAAAAAGCCTGAAAATCCAGCAGCTAGAATGGAAGTACAGAGAGTCGTTGCTATGGAAACAATACACTGTCTCGTCTAGTCGCATTGGTGTAAACTGGCAGGTTTAGAGCAGCGCGTTGCAAGTAGTTGCAAGTTTCAACTGGTCTCATTGCGAATCTTTGGTCTGAACTGGCCTGAAGTGAATCTCGTGGATTTCAAAACAGCCTGATGTGATGTTTGATAGTGACAGCAGTGAATATGTATTAAGTCTTTTGATTCTGTCTTAGCTCTGGCTCCTGCCAGTAAATGTTAATGGGGAATTTGGAATTGGGCAGCTTCGTGACCACTGCTTCCATGCTGCTTCACCCTGACCTTTGACCCTTGCCCCCCCCTGCTTTGCTGTGTAGACTACACCACTGGGTTTGGGGGGCGATACGGAGTGCAGGCAGATCGTGTCGACCAGAGCGCATTGGGCTTCGATTACCAGGGCAAAACCGAGAAACACGAGTCCCAGAAAGGTTTGTCTAGATTTCCTGCCATGCGGCATTCCCATTAACCCGGAGAGATATGGAGGAAATGGCAAATGGATACACACTAACACACACACATACACACTCATACAAATAACTTGGCCTGACTCAGCGAGCGCAGCTCCGCGCAGGTCCTGACAAATCATGTTACTTTGCGTTCTTCCTCTTCCTTCATTCCTCAGCCTTTGCTTGCTTTTATAAGGTTGCAAACAATGGCTTTGTTTTCATTTTAGCTCTCTCAGTTGCATGTGTGATGTGATGTTTGCACCAGTGTCAAATAATACCTTAGACCTTATTATAGTGTTTGTAAGATATGGCACACAGTGCATCAGCCTCAGAGGACTTACAGAACTTGGGAGACGTAGGTGGCCATTTCCTTTGTGAATGTGTTCCTGCTCCCTCCTCATCTCACATTTCAGGTGATTGGCACAGACTTGCCAGCGCCTTCTGGTCTGTGGCTTGGGCATGCCCCAGCTGGCTTTCTGGGGTACTGGGATATTTTAATTTGGTATACTTTTTCCTTTTAAACATGTCCTTTGCTGTGGCGGTATCGGTTTTCTAACACTTCAACCAAACCTTATTCTTTTTCTTCTTAAAATGGCAGATATACAACTGTGAAATATGCTTTGTTGATATTATATTGGGCTCTTTGTGTCATATGTAAAATTTACACTTAGACAGAAAGAGACTAAAAACATGTCACCATGATACCTTAGATAGACTGAGTCAAAATACATACACAAGAGAAGAATCTTTGGGAAAATATTGTTGATTTACACCAAAGTGAATGCCATGGGTAATAACTCTGCTCCACCTCTTCCTGTCTTAACTTTAACTTTTTTCTCCAGATTATGCCAAGGGCTTTGGTGGCAAGTTTGGTGTCGAGACCGACAAGGTGGACAAGAGCGCTGTGGGCTTTGAGTACCAGGGCAAAACCGAGAAACACGAGTCCCAGAAAGGTTGGTGTCATCACAGCCCCACAAACCTGAGAGCACTGCCACGTCTAGGTCACATTCTTTAACAACCAAATTGTGATTGTTATCAAAAAGGTTTGTTTGTGTTTATGTAAAAGAAAATGAATATCCGCTGCTGTCTTCAGATTTTTGTTTTTAACTTTATTGCCATTGACACACATTAACATACAAACTACAACAAAACAACAAAATCACCTCTCACCACTGAGATTGGGCTTCATTTGACATACATAAAAAAAAAAGAAGAAAAAAATATATATATATATGTGTATATATATATATATATATATATGTGTGTGTATATATATATATATATATATATATATATATATGTGTGTGTGTATATGTATATATATGTGTGTATATATATGTGTGTATATATATGTGTGTATATATATATATGTGTGTATATATATGTGTGTATATATATATATGTGTGTATATATATGTATGTGTGTGTATATATATGTATATGTGTGTATATATATATGTGTATGTGTGTATATATATATGTGTGTGTGTGTGTGTGTGTGTGTGTGTGTGTATGTATGTATGTGTATATATATATATATGTATATATGTATATATATATATGTGTGTATATATATATATATATATATATATATATATGTGTATATATATGTATGTGTATGCTTTGTTGGTATTATATATGTATGTGTATGCTTTGTTGGTATTATATGGTACTTGGTACCACTGTATGATGATAATGTATTGCAAGAGAAGGTTCTGTAATATTGGTAAAAGTGTCTCAAGTACATTTAACAAGAGAAAGTGACAGAATTACTACCAGTATATTGTTAATGTGTTTTATGTGTAGTGATTGCCATTTCGGCCTGTTTTCATGAAGTAATATTCCCAACTAGTGACCATGTTATTGATCATATAGTCTGTTTATTAAGATAAACACATTTCAGAACTCCGTTTGTTTCCAAGTCAGCAGCAGATCTATTTGCAGTTTAGCTGCTGATGTGTTGTCAGTAGGTTTCTGTGTCCAGAGGGCCTGAACGAGTCACACCCTCATGTCTGCCCTGACTTGTCTGGACTTTACCTGTAGCTTCTTGTCTGACACACCTGCACAGACTTTACTGCCTGGTTGGCCAACTGCCTGCTTACAGATACGGGATGACGTTGAAGGCGTGGACGTCCTCAAGAATTCCCCACCAGGCTGTGTTTGCGGCCTAGCTTTGCATATGTGATAACTGGGTCACATGCTCCGATAACAGGCCCAGACATTTGAATGCACCAGAGTTAAAACAGCATGTGCAAAAGTTTTAAAGCTGCACAAAGGATTTTATTGATCGTCTTTATAAATATTTACATCATGCAGCTGCTCCAGCGACAGGAATTGGTTAAACCAGCACACTGAAATAATGTGATATTTGTTTAAAAGTATTCATCCTAACAAGCATCATCTACTGAACCACTACTACTGTATCGCCTACCCATAGAGACACCTGTTACCGTCTATAAGTTTACAACTCTGCATGTGTTTTCACATCCTCACCTTTTAATCTTTTCCGGTTTTTGGACAATCTGTGCTCATCAGACTTTAGTGAATATTCCCCCACAAAGTGGAGGCATTGCATTTAAAAAAAAATGAAATGTAGAGATGTTTAAATATACTGTGAACCTGGAGAAATGCTGGAACATTTCCTACAGATTAGTGTAGGGCAATATGATGATATATACTGTTAAATAATAATAGATTTGTCTTCTAGTAGAGGTTTAGAGGTAAACACTAGTGCTGTGGTAGCTAATTCATAGTTCTGGTTGTATTAGATGATATAGGAAATGTTGCATATTTGCTTTTCAGTAAGTTTGTGTCTGTGTGATAAATGATCTTGATATATCAGGTATTTACATAACTCCTAGGTTATTTTATCTACAAGCAGTTTATCAATAGAAGTACCAGGAAATCCACTACATCACATTATATATGTCACTGATGCAATATAACAATAGTGGTACCGTGATGTCATCCATACCACTACTTACTTCAGGTTTAAAATTCAACCAGAAGACAAAAAGAGGTTTCAGAAGCGTGTTTGGGCGTTAATGTCTGCGTCTCTGTGTGTGCTGTGTGTTTCTGCAGACTATGTGAAGGGCTTTGGGGGCAAGTTCGGTGTGCAGTCGGACAGACAGGATAAGTCGGCGCTGGGATGGGACCACCAGGAGAAACTGCAGCTCCACGAGTCCCAGAAAGGTACTGGTTCTGGTTTGGTTTCTGTGGGTTTTAGAAGACGCACGATGTGTTTGAGCAGGACTCGTCCAAAACATTTCCAGGTATAGGGACATGCATCTTATTGCTTATCAGTAGTTTTTCTTATGGGATGTCCATAAATAAATAAATATTGTATCCTTAGTGTTCAAGTATTCTGCAAATCAGACCAATGACGCCAAATCAAATATGAGCCAAAGCTGATGGTTTCAGTGTTTAATGTAGGGCTGCAACTAACGATCATTTTCATTAATCTGTCGATTATTTATGCCGAAAAATGTCTAAATAATAAAATGCTCATCACAGTTTCCCAGAGTCCAAAGTGACGTCTTGCTTCTTCTGTCCGACCAACAGTCCAAAACCCAAAGACTCTTCATTTACTGTCAAAAGGACAAAGAAAAGCAGCAAATCCTCACATTTAAGAAGCTGGAACCAGACAGTGTTTGACTTTTTTACTTTACTTAAAAATGACTGAAACCATTGATCAATTATCAAAATAGTTGGATTAAGCGACTAATCGTTGCTAATGCTCACAACCAGGGAGAAAAATCAACACCAGCTGAACACGAATCATCCTCAGCTGAAGCGTGTCAGTTTTTATAGGTTTGATAAACGAGCCACATAGTGAATAAATCAGATATAGTAAGAAATGTGTTGGAAGTATATTAGTATTTTTAGTATATATCAATATATTAGTATATTTCTCATTACAAACAGAATATGGGCATTTTTAAAGAATGTTGCTTCTTTATATTTCCTGTTGAAAATCTCTCGACAGCTGTTACTGTTTTCTACAGAAGGGGAAAAAAAGCTTTCCTCTTGTTTAAACTTTCACATCAAACCCTCCGTTTGACTTTTGCTAGAACTTTAATGGAGAGAATATGCACCAGACAAACGCAGACAAAGTTTGCGCAGACAAAGTTGTCTGCTTTGAGTTTAGCACACGATGTGTGTTCACTGTAAAACCTTTCTTCCTCCTCAGCCCTGCTCTTCAGCTCTGATGTGGTTTTATTGTGGCTTCGGATGTGGTCTTTCAAAGGTTGACAACTTCCTCAATCTGCGGGTAAAAAAAAGGCTCTGATAGAGGAAGTGAAACCACAGCTCAGATTGATATTTGCATGTCAGGGCTTTAGCTGCTGCTGTCATTCAGAGTAACTTGGAATAAGTGCAGTAGGAAAATACGGTTATGTTGCTGGCTTACCAGCGTCACGAGCATCTAAATGGTCAAAACTAAAAGCTCTTTTTATTCTCTTTTAGACGAGCAGTTTAGACGTTCAGTGTGGGCTGCATTCATCTGCAACTTTCTGAAACTCATAATCTGACAGTCAAGGCCACTTAGTGCAGCAGTTTCCCAGAGCTAAAAATGGCCAAAGCTCCAGTCGCTTCACATACTCTTCGTACTTCTGCAACTGGCAGCGATGTTTGCATTGCATCGTCCTTTCAAAGAAGTGACAAGATGAGAGAAACTGAAACTAAGGCTGTGGTGGAATAGTCTTTTTAGCTCAGGAAGGTTCCTAACTGAGTGAAATGACCCAGAAGTATCTAAGTGGCAGCCATGATAAGAGCTGGTCCAATTCCCTCAATTGTATTATCTTATCTCCTTTAGCATAGGGTACACTGGACCATCCTTAAGAAGGGAAAGAAGACGATGCCGTCCCACAATTCCTTGTGGCAGCAACATTTAAACGACCACGTAAATAACATCATAGCCTAGTTTGAGTGCAGTCGGATTCTCTCGGTGTTAAACACATCAGCAGATGCGGCTACTTGTGTGCTACCTGTAAGGGCAATATTTTATTTTTTACTAGTAACTACTTCCAATGTATATCCTCCACACTCTGATGAGGAAGGCATCTGCTCTAAGAATATGTATAACTCATTTTTAGCCTATTTCTGGGTGGGAAATGAATTTTTTAAAATGTGAGCATCTACCAGCCACTGACAGATAAATGTTCAAATTCACCAGCCACTCAATAGTAAACCATTATTTTGTGTCTGAAATCTACCAGCCACTATTTTTACCAGCATTTGGCTGGTGGCTGGTGCTAATTTCCCGCCCTGTTATTTTAGTTTTTATCAATTTTTTTTGGTAGCAGCACTCTACTTGAATGAAACAGTTTGCGCCTGCTGCCCAGCCCCCGCTATAACCAGCCTTCATTTTGGGCCTGGTGATGTCAAGCAGCGTACGGTTTCATGTAAACATTCCACAATACAAGCCAAAAAAGTGGCTAGATTTTTGTTTTAAAATGTGGAGGTCTTCCTGTGGCATGAGCCATATGTCACTAAATCATACAAACTTTAGATTCTGGTTTGTCGCCCAGTGTGATGCGTATTTACACATTTATATAGCTTCTTGACCCAGTTAGGAAGGTTACTGCTCTAAAAACGTGTACATCTTGGCATTTTCAGTGTGTCAGCCGGCCTTGTTTTGAAAGACCACATATCCGCAGCAAAGCGCCCCGTCGCTAAATGTCACAAACATTGTTCTCTCCTGAGAGGGGGCCGGTAAAGAAATGAGCCAGAAATAGGAACCAGGTACAGAGGAGGGAAAGGATTCGTGTTGTGCAGAGAGAGGAAGTGACCACAGCAGAAAGGGTTTCGCAGCAAGCAGGAACCGAGAATGAACACTGAGCTCTTCCCTCTTCAGCAGGTCTCAGACCAGGTCCCAGACCTGGTAGAGCTTTGACCACCAGCTTTCCCTCGAATGTCCTCTTTTAAAACCATTTTAAATGTGTCTCCTTCATATCACTGAGTGTTTATGAATGCTGAAAGGCCTGCCTGCTGTATCATTGTCTCTATATGTTTGTCTATTTATATGTGTGTATTTGTAATGTGTGCTGGCATCTGTCTATCCGTGTGTGTGTGTGTGTGTGTGTGTGTGTGTGTGTGTGTGTGTG
>VMKM01002158.1:0-85714 GCA_008360985.2 Macquaria ambigua | reverse complement strand
CGTCCAGTAGTCCTCGGGGAGTTAAAATATGTACAATCCAGAGGTAAAACTTCTGAAAATGAGCTTGACTCACCGACACTCAGCCAGGTTTCAGTCACACACAGGAAATCCAGTCCACGGGAAGTGAAGAAGTCATTCAGAATGAATGTCTTATTTGCTAGTGATCTAGCATTAACCAGGGCTATCCTGGTTGAAGCTGGGCCGTTTGCCGTCTGGGGTGCCCGACCCAGCGGCCGAAGGCTTCCGGGGTTTAGCCCACCTCTGCGGAGACGAGGTGAGCGAAGGCGGGGGGTCTGGATCTCCTCAACCGGGCCGACAACAGGTACCAGCCAGGTGTATACAGGATTCAGAGAGCGCCAGCGAACAAAATGGCGATGATCCGATCCATATTCAGCCATAAAACCACGGGGATTAGTCCCAGGAGAAAGCGCCAGAAAGGACTTCATTTTCACCAACAGACTGCTGCGTTTACCCCGGCGTCTGTGAGGCCTCCTCCGGGGTAGTGGAGCCATAGCGCGGCGGAGGTGAGCAGGTATTCCCGACAGGATCGGGGGAAGATACGTTTTCTGTCCACCCAGGTCATACTTAACAAGTTTTTCGGCAGCAAGCCTTATATTAAAGAGTGCTTGGCGATCATAAACCAGTAGAGTCAGCATCTTTTATGACAAATAACAGAAGTAACACAAGCATAAACAGAGCTGGCAGACGGCAGGCCACACACACTGGCGCCATCATGTCATGTCATGTTAGGGGAAAGCAAAACAAGCCCACGCCAGCACAGTGGTTCTAGGAATGGCAGTGTTGGTCTCTCCACCACTTTGGCCGAGACTGATATATCGCAACATCTGTTGGATGGATTGCCATGAAATTTTGTACATTCGTTTACATTTACATTCCCCTCAGGATGAAGCCTACTGACTTTGGTGATCCCCTGACTTTTCATCTACTGCCATCATCAGTTCAAATGTTCAATTTGTCCAAACCTCTGATGCTTAGGGGTAATTAGCAAATGTCAGTATGCTAACGCACTAATCTAAGATGGTGAACATGATAAACATTATCTGCTAATCATCAGCATGTTTATATTGTCATTGTAAGCATGTTAACATGCCGATTTTAGCATTTAGCTCAAAGCACCACTGTGCCTCACAGAGCCACTAGAGCGGCTGTAGACAGTCTTCTTCACAAGCTGTCTCTAAGGCTATTGGTGAAGGGAATACTGCTAATGTCTACAGTGGAATCACCATCTGTCAGACACATTATGAACAAGCTATCAGTGACAGGCTAGGATTGGTATATATTTTAGGAAGTAACACAACAAGGACATTAATGAGTAATGTTATTGCGTTCCTCATTGAGTATCAAGTAAATCAATATAATTTAATCTTTAGGAGAGTAATAAATTATTACTGTTCCTAGTGACTTCCCCAACATTGGTAAGATTCTTAGGGGTTGACATTTATTTCTGAATTAGTAAGCTGTTGAAGAAGCATACTACAGTATTATCATTGTAGGCAGTGTATGACAATACAGGAGTCTGTGATGTCATTACCTCACTGCAAATGCAGCTAATGGCTCATAAGGTGGGTATATTCATATCCATAATCATTTCTTTATAGGCCCCAATGGACACAGTACTCAGCAGATAATGATTATTATGTTATCAATCCACCAAATTACAATCAAGGCTGTGGTGTGATGGCCCGTCTCCATTTTAGTGCATGAGTGTGTACCCAGTGTGTCTCTGTTACTCACTGACTGAAAGCCCTTAGGGGTCAGTATGTTAGGCTGCACTCATTTCCCATTGCACAATATGGTACAATTAGCAAATTAGCATGGAGTCTGACCACACCTGAACACACACACAATCTGTTACACAGGGAGAGAGGGAGAGGGTACATTCCCAGGTTATCATAGGTGCGTGTGTGTGTGTGTGTGTGTGTGTGTGTGTGTAGCAGTCGTAGGTTCAACAGATGGTCAGATCAGTGTTGCATATGTTCTGCCCCCTCTCATCGAGTAGGGACAATTAAAACACGACTCTATTTACAACTTTATTTACGCCACAGTTACACTGCTTACCTGGGGCCTATTTCCTCTATAGCATATGCAGCAGACACCATTTTTTAATCACAACATTAATAATCTCTTCCATATGGTATTGTTGCAAGACATTGCATATTAAAGCCATATTACACAGAAATTGAGGGAATTATTGTATTGTTAGGACTCATTCAGCTGCTCAGACATTCCTGGCCTATGTGACTGTGAGCCACAGCTCCACGAGTCAAACCTTGAAAATAAGTCAACCCAAAGTAATAATAAATACAATGGACAGTATAATATTAATATAAATAATAAAACATTTATACAGCACTTTTCCAAGTAAAGTTACACAGTGCTTTGCACAGGTAGATCCAGATTAAAATATATTAGGCCGACAAATGTAAAAAGACAAAGAAATCTGTCAAGTACAAAAACTAAATGCAATAAATATACAACAATATAACATTATAAAACAAGACTTAGAGGTTACAGCCATGCTAGCGGCTCTATGAGGCTATAATGCTGTTTGTAAAGAAAACCAATCTGGGGAGCAAATGTGATATAACTCCTGGGGCTTTATTTTCCAGAAATAGGCCGCAAACACAAATGCAAGTCTCCTGTCGCAAACACAAATGGGCATGACCAGCAAATTTTTGCAATTTTGGTGAACACAGGCTGGGCCCACAGCGGAGGAGTGGGTGAATACATTATTAGTGGGAGGGACACAGAATCAGCATATTACTATACATCACCCCAAATATTCTGTCAACGGTAGAATGAACAGTCGGCTGATGCCACAGCTGCTGGAATATCAACTCATCACATCTGGTTATACTTGTGCAAACAATAAATACATAATAATAATAATTAATACATTTAAACTCTGTGGTTCTTCTCCTACTCTCAATATTTGAAAACGCTCATTTATGTCTTTAAAGTCAAATGAACATACACAAGTCTATCTGTAAAATACCAGTCCTTATGCACGGTATTAATCCCCTTCTGTCCATGTTTGGCCACTCCTGTTAAACCTTTGAGTTTATTTGGGGTTTTGAGCAGCACTGACCAAGGCTATAAAAACCCGGTAAAAACATGCAAGTTTTAACAAACTGTCATCATGCCACGCTTGGTGCAAAACATGAGGGAACAGGCCATTGGCATGCTGCGATCCGGAATGACAGAAGCAAGGCATTGTGGTGTTCCCAGATGCACCATTTTACATCTGCAGATGCATTATGCAGCAGACTGGTGCAACCGCTGACAGACCTCAACCCAGGCAACCACACATCACTACACGTGCTCAGGATCAGCACATGTGCGATCGTTTCCAACAAGCATCAGAGACTGATGCAAAGACCATAGGACAGCAACACAGGCAGATCAGCTCCAGAACAGTACGACGTCAGCTTCAGGAGGAAGGGATCATAACATACAAACATGGGTTTGGTGCTAATGGACCGCGCCAGGGACACGAGACGTAGATGGGGTCAGCAGTATTCCAACAGAAACTGGCCAAATGGAAACTGGTGGCACGTTGTCTTCAGTGATGAGTCACAATTCACCCTATTCCGACACGACTGCTGGTGTATTGCTTTGTTGATCCATGTGTCGTACAAGGGGAAAGATTTGGTGGTGGAGGTGTGATGGCGTGGGCAGAAATCTGTTATGGGTAGTCTAACTTTGTCTTCATCAGCAGTACCCTGAATGGCCAATGATACAGAGACAATATCATCCTGCCACACATGGTGCCTTACATCACACGTAACTGTGGTGTCATGTTTAGGCACGACAAAACCCGGCCGCACATGGCACACATCTGTCAGGATCTGTCTGGCAGCAAACAATGTGCAGGTTATGGACTGGACACCCTACTCTCCGCATATGAATCCGATTGAACACCCGTGGGACAATCTGGATCGACATGCACACTGTTGTGTCCAACTGCCAACAATAGTTGCTGAACTTCGTACAGCACTATTGGAAGAATGGGATGCGATTCCACTGGCCGAAATCAACACCCTTGTCACTTCCATGCCCTGTCAAAAGCATGCACTAATGGACGCTAAGAGAGGCATACAAGATATTGACATTTGTTTATATTTATTGGGTTTATTACTTTGTTTTTGTTCATTAATTTTTTTCATTTTGTTGTCTTGTTGTTGAAATGATAATACTGAATAAATATATCCAGTATAGGAAATAAAGTGACCAAAAATGACTCAAAAATTACTGTGTTGCTTTTTTAATGCATCTTGGTACTTTTTGAAAAAGAGACAGTCTTATCCAAGACATGGCGGGTGTGTGGGCTCACTTAACAACATGACAATGACAATGCTAACATGCTGATGTTTAGCAGGTGTAATGTTCATCATGTTAACTACCTCAGTTTAGCGTGTTAGCATGCAAACATTTGCTACTTACCACTAAACACAAAGCACAACTGAGGCTGATGGGAATGTCATTAGTTTTGTATACCAATTTGTTCATAAACTAAAGTATTGGACAAATGTAAATATTGGCCTGATGATGGCACTAGATAAAAAGCCAGGGGAGACTATGAATGTCTGCACCAAATTTCATTGTAATCCATCCAAATGTTGTTGAGACATTTCACTCAAAACCACAAAAGTCAACCTCCTGGTGGTGCTAGATGTAAAGTCAGGGGAGTCATCCTCTGGGGACCTTGATAATCTGTACTACATTTCATGGTAATCCATGCAAATTGCTATTAAATTTGGTGTGGATATCCATGAGGACGTTCGTTTTTGGTGACTCCATGACCTTTCTTCTACCACCAGTGGTCGGACAAATGATATTTTAGTCAAATTACTGGTAACAGTGTGAGAAAAGCAAAATCACATGGTTCATTCAATTCAACATTTTGTGGGGCACAGTGATCATTGCAGCCTCTGTTGGACATCAGTGAGTCTTTGGACTTTTTGTATCATTGTTCATTTTCTGTTAACTCCAGGCAGGCCACAGATTAAGTGTGATTTCTGATCAACTTTACGAACAGAATACATTGAAGACAAGAAAAACTGAATCTATATTCTGCCGTTTTTTGAAGTTGTGCCAGATTTTTACACTGTGATACAGATTGTTGAAAGCAGCGGGTGACAGATGAAACAGAAACATCACTGCATATTAAACACGCCTCTGATCTCTATTTGTGTGGTGTTGATTAACTTGTATGTTCCCTCTGCGTGTGTGTGTGTATGTGTGTGTCCTTTGAATTTTCACTTGTATATGAATCATTTATCACAATATCACATTTGTAATAAACTTTCCTCATTTTTCTCACCACCACCAAACAAAAAAATATTCAGCATCAAAACACTTTAGTGTACAGTTTTTCACATGTACACAGGCTGAGGATGGCTAACAAATATGGATGTGACAAATTACTATTACTGTACTTATTAGGATTTCTGCATGGAGCATGTTCATCCTCTCCTAAGGGAACCCTTTTGATTAGCTTCTCTACACTGGCTCCCTGTAAAATCCAGAATAGAATTTAAAATCCTTCTCCTTACCTTCAAAGCCCTAAATGGTCAGGCACCATCATATCTTAAAGAGCTCATAGTACCCTATTACCCCACTAGAGCACTGCGCTCCCAGAATGCAGGGTTCCTTGTGGTTCCTAGAGTCTCTAAAAGTAGAATGGGAGCCAGAGCCTTCAACTATCAGGCTCCTCTCCTGTGGAACCAGATCCCAGTTTGTGTACGGGAGGCGGACAACCTCCTCACATTTAAGAGTAGGCTTAAGACTTTCCTCTTTGATAAAGCTTATAGTAGGGCTGACTCAGGTGACCCCTGAGCCACCCCTTAGTTTTGCTGCTATAGGCCTAGACTGCCGGGAGACTTCCCATGATGCACTGAGCTCCTCTCTCCTCCTCTTCCTCTCCATCTGTACGCCCTCATATCCCATCAATGCTTGTTACTAATTCAGCTTCTTCCCGTAGTTGTGTGCTTTCTCTCCCCTTTCTCTCTCCTTCTGTTGCTTTCTGCAGGTGTTTCTGCCTCCGGAGCTGTAGAGTCTGGATCTATGGTTGCGACCGCCTGCTGCCCCCATGCTCCTGCTCTGCACCCGCTGCTGCAGTTGCTGTTGCTATTATTATTAGTATTGCTGCTGTAATGTTGCTCTTAGTATTGTTTCTGTTGGTGTTGACATCCATGCCATTGCCGCGGCCGTTGCGTTGCATCTCTGTGTGGAACTGTACTGTGCTGTGCTGTGCTTTCCTCCTGCTCTCTCTCTCCTGCTCCCCCCCTCCCCCTTCAACCCAACCGGTCGAGGCAGATGACCGCCCACCTAGAGCCTGGTTCTGGTTCTGGTTCTGCTCGAGGTTTCTACCTGTTAAAGGGAGTTTTTCCTTGCCACTGTCTCCTGGTGCTGCTCATGGTGGGAACTGTTGGGTCTCTGTAAATATAAAGAGTCGGTCTAGACCTGCTCTACTCGAAAAAGTGCCCTGAGATAACTTTGTTATGATATGGCGCTATATAAATAAAACTGAATTGAATTGAATTGAATTGATTTGAATTATCTTGTGGCCCTTCCTCTAGCTTAATGGTCATGATTTCTTTATTTTATTGAGGCCATGCAGCAAATCTCCTCATTTTGTGACAAGTTTATCCTTTTATAACATACTTTGTAAGGTGATTTGGTGGCAGTAATTTATATACCCAAACAGATCATACCCAACATATCAGCTCAAGATTTCTCAATTGCCGAGTATGGAAATCACCTCAATCCATGGAATCAGAATCAGAATTAGAATTAAGTTTATTGCCAAATAGGTTTTCACATGCAATGAATTTGCCATGGTATATTGGTGCATAACAATACACATAGTATGTAGAAAATATAAATAAAGATAAGGAAATACTGCAAGTGAAGAAGCATAAATAGAAAATTGACAATAAAATTAGAAAAGATATTAGAAAAAATATATGTACAATATAACATAAGAACTGTACAGTTTTGTGCAGGAATGTGCAAAATATTGACCAGTAAATGTTCAAAAGTTCACAATATGAAGTATAAAGAATGTGTGCAATGTGCATAAAGAATGGAAGGTGGCCCACCGGATGAAGGAAGAAGAAGGGAGTGGACACAGTGGCTCGGGGTGGAGGCTCTCGCCACACTCTGCCCGCCTCAGGGTCCTGGAGGCGTAGAGGTCCTGGAGGGATGGTAGTCCTTGGCAGTGGCAGCAGCGTACCAGACGGTGATGGAGGAGATGAGGTAGACTCAATGATGGCGGTGTAGAAGTGAACCATCATTGACTTTGGCAGGTTGTACTTCTTCAGCTGTTGCAGGACGTACATCCTCTGCTGTGCTTTCTTGGTGATGTCCTGGGTGATGCTGGTGCCCAGGAAGCAGGGTGATGGGGGCGGGTGAGGCTGTGTTCTTCCCAAAATCCACTACCATCTCCACTGTCTTTAGAGAAGTTCACCACATGGTCAATCTCCCACCAGAGATGAGCCCAATGAGGGTGGTGTCATCTGCAAACTTCAGGAGCTTGACGGACTGATGACTGGAGGTGCAGCTGTTGATGTATAAGGAGAAGAGTAAAGGGGAAAGGACACAGCCTTAGGGGGATCCGGTGCTGATGGTCTGGGAGTAAGAGATGTGTTACCCCAGCTTCACGTGCTGTCTCCTGTCAGACAGGAAGTCTGCAGGCACACTCAGCTGGGAGAGCTTGTCCTGCAGCAGAGCCAGGATGATGGTATTAAAGGCGGAGCTGAAGTCCACAAACAGAATCAGGTTCCTGAGGAGGTGCTGGAGGATGAAATGGAAGACCATGTTTACTGCATCTTCTACAGACCTCTTGGCTCTGAAGGCAAACTGCAGGGGATCCAGGAGTGGGTCAGTGATGGATTTGAGGTGGGACAGCACAAGGCGCTCAAATTACTTCATTACGACAAGAGCTCCGGGTACTACAGCAAAATGTTGAGTTTACAACCAAAACAAGACAAAACAATGCGCACCAACACACCGAGGTAGGCATCCACGGCCATCTTGGTCATCAACCCTTGATCATCAATTAGTGAGCTTTAAAGGCATGGTTCGGTTCACTTTGGACAGAGCCAGGCTAGCTGTTTCCCCTGCTTGCAGTATTGTATGCTACACTTGGCTAACCACATTCTGACTCCAGCTCTGTACTTAACACACAGATATAAGATTCCCAATCTATTTATCTCACTCTCAGAAAGAAAGCATGTATTTCCAAAAATGATGAAGCATTCTAAAAAAAGGATTTTGCTGTTGAGCCCAATATGGGCCCATCCAGACATCTCATCAAAAAAATAAGAAAGAAAGAAGGAAAACAAGGACAATCTCAATTAGATTCAGTCACTGAAATGACTCCCTTAATTATATTTTCAATTGTATTAACTGTTACTATTAGTCTAATTACATTTTAAATAATATCCTATTGTTAGTGTCATTGATTGGAATTAAACTGAAATGCATTATTACTGTGTGTTGCTACATTGAAATTGCATTTAATCATACAAATCACATTTGAATTACATTGTTACTGTTCCTAAATATCTATTGATTTGTGAGGATCCTCTTTCTTTTGGTTGTGTTATGGTTGAGGCTGTTCTCCTCTCTCCCTTGTCTGTTTCCGTGTGCGTGTATGTTTGTGTGTGGCTGGACGGGGCTTTTGCTCCTCACTTCGCACCTGAGCAGCTGGGGCTGATCCACCAATCATCTTCCTGTCTTCAAATACCAGGCCCTGCTCTCCACTCATCGCCAGATCGTTCAGTCTACCAGGATGGTAACTACGCCTCTAGCTTCTCTTTGTGTCTTTCTCAAGTGCCTACTGACGAGTTGTTCTCCCTGTGCTACAGACTTCCGAGTACCTGGTCTCCCGTGATCCCGCCTAACCATCTGCAAGCCTGTCTGTTCAAGAATCATCTGCCTGCCCCGCCAGGTTGGCCTTCCACGCGCCGTGCAATCCAGTTCCTCAACCTGCCTGGATCTCCACCGTGCTCCGCCTCCCGCCTGAACTCAGCACGGGTCCCGGATCATCCCTGTACCTCTCCCCCTCCCTGCTACCTCAGTTGTTCGAATAAACTTGCTTAAGAACCATCACGGCCTAGTCTGTCGTTCTGCTCATTGGGGTCCTACTAGCCTCCATAACAGGTTGAGTATGAGTATAGCAATAATTTATGTGCCCATACTGTATGTGTGTATCCCCCAATATGTATGTACTTAGAGTATGTTTGGACATGACTTCTACCAGACTTTAAAAAAAAAGAGTGATTTCCTTTCCTCCACAATCCCTGGAGCTCTGAATCCAGCAGTCACCCTTCCCTCCCTCCATGTTAGTCCCTAACAGGTCTGGTTGGTGTTTTGTGTCCCTGTGGTTGGAAGAGAACCCTCAGGGTGATGAGTGGGCGGCTGCCTGGGTGGGTGGGTTGCTGTTTGGGGCACTTTGGGACGATTCCTGTTCTGTCCTAGTTTCCAAATTGCTCTGAAAAACATGTTAATTGAGAAAACTTTTTAATTTTTTTACCATGTTTTTTTCTCTCTTTCATCCTCTCCCTCCCTAAACTCCCCTCTTCTCTTCTTCTTCACTCAATCCCTCACTATCTCCCTCCCTCACCACCCTCGATAAATAGTGTCTCTTTCAAGTGGGGTAAAATGGCTTGCCATACCAGGGTTTGACAGATTCTAGTCGTCACCGCCGCTGTGATTCCAGCCTGGGCTTTTTTGAAGTCACTCAGAGATAAACACATTTTTTGCTGCAGGAGGGGGAGAAGGGGGAGGTAAAGGGAGAGAAAAAAGGCAAGAGGAAACAGAGAGAGAGCGTAGGAGGGAGAAAAGGACAGGACGAAGAAGGAATGATAGAGGGAGTGTGAGTTGACTAGTGAAGTTTCCTCTGATCAGCTCCCTTTACCGATTGGAGGGACAGACGCTTCCTGTCAACTGTCACACACAGCTGGACTGTGAAGGAAAGCAAATTACCCTTGTCTGTCAGGTCATTCGTGTGTGTGTGTGTGTGTGTGTGTGTGTGTGTGTGTTGGGGAAGGAGGCAGCTGCTGTTAACAAAATAAAACAAGGGATTATCATTGTTTCTGTGATGCACTTTACACACACTTTCAACATCCAGCAGTATTTGAATTTAACCAAATTAATAAAAAAAAAAATTGTCCGAAGCCAAAAGTGAGGCCTGCACGAGGCCAGTAAAAAACGTCAGCTGCGGTAGATTTTCCAGCTTCAACAGACACATGTGAAAACAGGAATGCTAAAGCTGTGCTGCACATCCACATAGACTATGCAGCCCTAGATAAACCTGTAGACATGAAGCAGTATGAGCGGCAGTTTATCAAGCACGCATATATTAGCCTGCTCTCCTTTCTGGTCCTTTCACTGGTTAAACGTCTTCTGTAAAACAAGTTGGTCTATGTGTTCTGGAGAAAGTAGAAAACAGAGTGCCCTGTTACTAATGTTATGTCTCCAGCATCAGTAGTGATGGGACAACCGGTTCATTTTAGTGACTTAGTTCTTTAAGTCTCGTTCAGTAAAATGAACTACTCTTTTTTCGAGTCATTTGTTCAGTAGACGGGGGAGGCTACTCCTTTCTGTCCGATACTGAACCTGTGTAGCTGTCACGTGAAAAATGAACAAAAGACTAACGAACAAATGACCCAAACCAGTCAGCTGTCACGTGAGAAAAACGAAACTCGTGCATTATTATTGTTGTGCAGGCGCAGCCAAAATGAACGAATGACTCTCTGAGATGACTCGTTACTACTCGTTCATATCAAAGAATCGTTCAAAATGAACGATTCGCTCATGAACGACACATCACTATGGATCAGATGGCTAAAGTGCTGCAGTGTGTGTTGGTTGGTTCGCTGCTCCGCTTTGCTAATGGCATACAATGTATTCACAAAACACTTCGCCAATTTTTGTTAATTATTAAGTTATTTCATCCAAAATCTGTCCAAATGCTAAATGTCTTTGAACTCTACATAACTCTGGTGTGTGTGGAGTACACCGTCAGGTGCTCCACTGTGCCCTACAGAGCCTACAAGAATTGATTTTTAATCGAATTGTAGAAGAAAGTTGATTCTTATGTGAATCCATTTTTCCCCCACCCCTACATATTAGCACCTTTTGTTGTATCCATACAACAGCTACACTACCCTAACTCCCTGTAAAACCACAAGTTGTTGTTTCTACACATGTAGGTGTAGGTTTAAACTTTGGACAGAGCCAGGCTAGCTGTTTTCTCTGCTTCCATTCTTTTTTCTCTGCTTAGTTAACCACATCCTGACTCCTGCTCTGTACTTAACTCACAGACATGAAATTGATATCAATCTTCTCATCTCACTCTCAGAAAGAAAGCATAGTTCCCAAAATATCAAATTAATCCTTTAGTGGAATCCTTGTATCAGTATCCTTTTCTCTGCTAAAGCACATTCAGGTATCAGGTGTAGTACTGATCAATGCTAATCAACAACCTGAGAGGGAGACACTTCATACTGTATTTTAATAAAGGGACAATACTGACTCCCCGGCAGCAGCATCACTGCAGTTAATAAAGAAAAATCAGCAGGAAGATTAATGAATGTCATCAAACTGGAGTTCCAGCAGTGTAAAGAGTGACCCTCAGCACTTGTGTGTACTTAGATAAAAGTAATCCTGCCCTGTGTAATCAGTTCCTTCCTATGCCTAGCAGCAGCAGCATTAGGCACTTGCTCAGTGTGGCCTGTCAGAGCCATGATGTGCTTGAAGTTCAAGCCTGTGGGAGACAGAGGCGGCTGTTGTTTGGTCTCGGTGTTGTTGATGGGCGAGAGACGGAGGGGAAAGGGCACGAAGACCCCAGGAGAGAGGGCGAATAAGAAAAGGCTGGAAGATGAAAAACATCATGTGATGGAAACAGGAGGGAGAGGGAGGTAATGGAGACCTTTGAACAGCAGCACTCTGGGCCCTTGAAAGGTTTTTGGTGTCTCCAGAGTCCTCAGTGACACTCGGCTCATGCACACACATACACACCCACACACTGTCACACACCAGCAAACAAACAGGCTTCCTCTAATGCACACACAATAAGACAGAAGTCTGACTGCTAACAGAAATGATGGGGTGAAATTGGGGAATGGCAGAGGAAGTAAGTCTTTAAAGTGGAATGATTTAAACTTGCTTTTCATAACTCAGGGTGACATTTCCCCTAGGTGAAAAGCAGATCTTGTTCTTTTGATTCTTTGGTTGATTATTACAAATCATCTTGACTTTACTTGTTTGATATTTTATGTAAGGACCAGGGAGGTGACAGAACAACAAAGAAATAAACTGAGCTGAAAGTTTTAAAGTTAACAGATAGCTTGAAGATCTTGGATTAACTTTTTAAAATGTATTTCATTTATTCAGTGAAACGATGCATAACAAGTTAGACATGACAACATGATGTGACAAGGTTGACAGGAAGGGGCTAAACCTGCAAGAGGGTTAGAGAGGTGTGAGTGTGTATGCAAGTGTAGAAGAGCAGTAGGGGGTGTAGTGTTTAAGAAAAAAAATTAGAATGTAAAAAAAGAAAGAAAAGGAGAGAGAAAATATTTTTTAAAAAGAGAGAAAGAAGAGGAGAGAGAAAATAATAATTAAAAAAAACAAGATAAATGAAAAGAAAAGAAAGTGTGTAGGTGAAGGCTGAGTTTAACAACAATAACAAACCTGGGTGAGGTTGTCCAGTCACTATCCCCCCTTTCAATCTTTAATATTTTCATTCATGTGAATATTATATTTAGTGAGGCAGGGGTTTACCTTCCTTGGCTGACCCCAAGCCCTTGGGAGGAAGCTGGCTGTTGGAGGTCACACCCCCGTCACTACCCATCCTGAAAAGCCCCCAGGCCCAGTGGGAGAGAACCTGTTCATGAGGGGAGAGATACACTGTAAAGAATTGACTGTAGAATTTTCAGTAAATACCTGGCAAAAAACAAATACCAATAAAGTGTTGTAAATGTTCTGTTAATCACTGTAAAAAGAATTACAGTATATTACAGGATACCTTTTTTGTTGTTGTTTTTTACAGAAAAACAACAGTTCATTTGAATCTAGTTTACAACATCTTGTATTCTATTCAAATTACAGATTTCAAAATTCATCAACACTGCATTAGATTCTCTTCATCTGTTAAATAAATAAATAAAACCAGAGTCAGAGCTGCAACAAAACCAAACTCAATACAGTTTTACAAAGCTTTCAGAACCTGAGGGGACGTTCCTTTTTCTGAACAACTCCTAAAATCAGAGCCTGAGCTAAAGATCTGCAATTTATAGCAAGTTGGGCCAGCCAGAGATACAACCATTAAATTACATTTTCATTCCACATTTTTTTGACAGTTCACTCCAAACAATCCTCAACTAAATCAGCCTTTACTGATTCCAATAATTGTAGCTTTCACTGTATAAAAGATTACTTTTTTCAGTTAAATCTTAAGATATAAGCAAAAGGTGTAAATAAAACATTAAGAACAATTTCCATTCACATAGTGGGGAAAAGAACAGTCATCTTTTACATATGACTTACGCTCAAAGCCATTCAAAGTCCATTAATTGCCTGAGGAGAGATTGACTGAGTTGTTCTTCTCATGCACCTTCCCGCTTCTTTGGCTGACCAGCTTTGCTGTCTTGGTGCCACTGGTTGGGCTGATTCCAATAAAACATCTGAAATCACAAATTCACATGAAAAGAAACAGCTGCTCTACAAGAGAGAGTAGAATCCATCAGGTTGTGCAAGACAATCTAATCATTTGCCCTTCCAATATGAACAACTGCAAAACATAAAAAACAAAAAGTAGGCTGTTATTTTTCATTATCATTTCAGTTGTGCTGTCCAGGCAAGCTGAACCAGGAAGTGGCTCTGCAATGCAATGGCTAATACAATGGAAATGTAGGGTCCTAACAGTTAAAGGGATAGTTTGGATTTCTTGTCACAAGATTGTATGAGTTACTAACCAGTGGTGATATAGTTGCATCAGCATGATCTCAGGCAGCAGGTCCTTTGGACAGAGATTTCCAGCAAAACACACCAACATAACATTTTTAGTATTCACAACAGAATGCACCATATTTTGTGTATTTCGCTGCTTCACGGTGCTCGTAGACCACTCCTTACATTGGAACTATTTTGTTTGTGAAAAACAGTCTGGATACGCAGTGGAGCCTTTTTACATATCACACCACCAAAAAATCTCTATTGTGTTGTACAGGAGGTGTGTGAAGAGATGAGGTGATGCTGTTGTGGTTTCTGGCTGTATTGTACCAGTGCAGATGTGTTTTCTGCCTCTCTCTCTCTCAGTCTTCCCACAGGGCTCTCTGGGCTCTCCTGGTATTTCTCTCTGATTTCCATCTTTGCATCATCTGACATTGCGAGCCCCTCTCAGACACTGGGATCAGCCCAGTCCTCCACTTCACAGGCAGCACTATTGGTGTGTATATGAACCACAAGCACACACACTTTTCAGATTGGATTGGATAGTTTTCATTGTCCCCGAGGGGCAATTTAGTTTGCAGACAGTAGTCAACACAACCAGCACACATCATGCAATAGATAAATAAAAGACATAAATACGAATAACATACAGTAGGAGTCATCATAATAAAATGCTTCTTTTTTCATATAAGAACACAAAGACACACACACACACACACACACACACACACACATATTGAGCCACCCCTGGGCTTCACTGCAACTTGCTGCACTGCAAACAATAGCCAAACTGCAAAGTTAGCAACCTCTGTGACAAGTTGACACCTCAGCCACCCTGAAGACAAGGTAGAGGAGATGGGTACAGTGTCCTTTGCATGTCCCACCCATGGGTGCAGTAATGAATGTTTGTATGAGTATATGACAAATACAGACACCAAGCTGACAGAGCAGAGGGAGACATTAAAGAGCAAGAAGAGAGTGTAGAAAAAGGAAAATGGAGCCTTTCAAACTCAAACCTTCACTCAATAGAAATTTCTGTTATACCTGTTTGTATCTGTGCACGTGTGTGTGTACATGTTTGTGTGCAGTCTCCTTCCTTTTGCCACAGTCCTTGAGAATGAAAACAGAATAGTAAGAAATGAAAGAAAAACTAATGTTATGATTAGGGTTGTTCCCCTGCACCTTCCCTATGTTCTCCTGGTTTTCCCTCCTCCCTGTGTTCCTGTTTGTCTTGTCTTGTGTTCTATGTGTTGTATGTCTATGCCTGGGCAGGGCCGGCAGACTCCCTTCCCGCCAAACCTCGGAGCAGCTGTGGCTCATCTGTAATCATCTCAGCAGTGTTCAAATACCTGGCTCTACTCTCCAGTCTCCACCAGATAGTTCCGTTTCCCACTGTGGTAACAAGTCATCGGCCGCTTAGTCTTCTGATTAAGTTCTCTAGTGTTTTTTGGTTATACTGACTTCTGTCTCTCTGTGCTTCAGACCATCCATCTGTCCTGGGATCCATCTGCCCGGTTCGCTTTCCTTCTCCACGCTGCCACCCTGCCCAGTCCACTCCTCAGCTCAGTCCAGCTGGCCTCGTCCCGCTCCACCAGGATTTCCCCAGACTTCAGCCTTTACCTGGCCACCGTGATCACTTCCTCCTTGCTTTCGTGTGAAAATAAACTGCGTTATCTCCACCTGTTGGTTTTTGTGTTCTGCTTCTGGGGTCCTCTTGCCTAGTTACAACAAATGTTCAGTATATCCAGGTGCTGCTGTGTCCCAGAGCCTGTAGTGTTTTCTTCAGGTGCTTGTTGAGCATTGCACTCCTATAACATCATCAGATTCACAATGGACAGTTTAAAAAAAACAAACAAAAAAAAAGGTTCAAACTTCAGAACCAGAGATATTGTCTTTTTTATTTCATGCATTCTTCTTCCTCGTCAAAACCTGGTATTACATTAACCACAAGGCAACTCAACCGCAGAGAGTTTGGGTGGACATTCCAGTGTGTTAAGCTAGTAACAGCTAGCATGGCTAGAGCCTCCAGCATCAAGCAGAGATGAGGAGCGGGCTACAGCGGTCTGGTACGCTCACTTCTCCACACCCTCAGATTTTTTTCAAACTTGTAGTCTTCAGCCCCAACCAACGCTGACTCAAGTGACATCACTTGAGGACATTTATCAGACTACATGTAGCTCCATCTGGAGACACTAGGCTTTACACAACTTTTTACACATTTGTAGTAGTACTCCTCAACACCTGGAAACAGAATTTGAAAATCGGTGGAGTTTCCCTTCAAGGTTAAGGAAAGATCTTAGCAATGGTTAATAGAGACCAACTTTGCCCGTTGGAACGGGACGCGAATACAACTTTGTACAACCAACCACATCTCCTTCCTAAGTGGCTGTTGAGACTGAAAACAGACCTGCGTTAAAAAGGTGTTTGGTGAGGACTTCAGGCGTTGCCAACATTGGGCTTCCAGGACTTTAGCCTGGAATGTTTTTTGAGTAGCCCCGAACCTTTCTGACAGAGGAAAAAATGTATAATCATCACAAAATGTAAATACTTTAATTCCCGACCACCCCCAACCATTGATGCTGCCTGTGTGTGGATATAGAGAGACTGAGGGAGTGGGCGGGGCTGGGTAATGTCCTCTTGTATACAAGTTCAGATAGTCCATCTGCAGCCCTCTTTTGGCATGGACACACAGTGTGCAATGCTGCTTCTGCTTGACTGTCCGGCTCACACAGCAGCAGTAACAACACTACATCAAAAAGGTATAAACTAAAGTTCCACTAGAGACCGTACTGCCCCATATTTGAGAACCACTGGTTTATTGACTAATGTAACTAAGCAAACCCTAGCTACATGTCTGTGATATCTGCTGCCGGTGCATTCTGACATTTTTGCCGGAAGATATGTCTAAGCTAACATTACTGGTACTGTCATGTAGGCATAGATGACATGAGTTAAAGGATATAGATACTTGGGGAGTTGGTAGAAAAGCGAGATGGTCAAAATATCTGATATTGCCTAAATGGTTGTACCAATAAACAATTGTTTCAATTCAGTCTACTGGGTGTCAGTACACTCATGGCCCAACACGCTCCTGTATGCATTTCTCAGAGTGGAACTGATACTGCCTGTTCTGGAGAGGGTGCGCCGGCAGGATCTGTCCCTGATCCTGGTGGCCAAGTCTTGGTATGCCGAGATAATCAGTCTCTGATAAGGGTCTCTGCCTGTCATGTTGGCTTTGATGGAGTAACGCCAGGTGCTCACCCTCTTGCCATGCGTTTCTTAAAGGGAGTCTGCTGACTGAGGCCTATGGTTAAATCCAACATCCCCTCATGGGATTTGGCTTTGGTGCTTGAGGCTCTTGGTGGTCACCCTTTTGAGCCCACTGAGTCTGCAGATATGACATTTCTTTCTTACAAGACTGCACTGCTTCTAGTTTTGACTAGACAACGTTCATGCTTTATCTGTGCATCCCTTTTGTACCCAGTCCAACTTCGCATGGCTCCAAGGTTACATTGCACCCGAATACGGCGTATTTGCCTACGATTATCCCTGCAGCCTATAGCTCTATGGATTTTGAGCTCCTGAGCTTTTGTCCATCTCCTTTTGCTTCCGAGGAGCAGAGGAGGTTGCATTCCCTGTGTCCTGTGCGTGTGCTACGCACCTACGTAGACTGCACTGAGTGTGCGGTTATGTGACCAGTTGTTTGTCTGTTTTGCTAATCCAGCCAGGGGCAAAGCCCAGTCGAAACAGCAGCTTTCTCACTGGGTTGTGGAGGCTATCTCCCTGGCTTACAACAGCAGAGGTCTTCCCTTGTATCACGGTGTGAGGATACATTCGACCAGGGGCATGACAACACCATTGGCTTTGTTTAAAGGGGTATCCCCCATACTATATGTGTTGTACCTTGTTTATCTCCTTCAAGGAACAGAAGTTATAGCCATAGAATTTCGTTGTCATGAAGACAATCATTTTGTCTTTGGTTGGGACAATCACCAGGTAAGTGAGTGGCGTTGAGTCAGATTCAATGTTTTTGCCCAAAGACCATGAGCCATCAATCAATGCTTTTGTTTTTCTGGTGAGCAAGTTTGCTATGTTTGAAGAGGCATTTGTCCAATCTCGAAGGTCAGCATCTAGGGGTTGGGATGTTTTTACCCCTGTGGCATCCAGTTGCCTTGTTACTGCTGATTTATTTTACATTGTTACATTCTCTTACCTGGCTAAAGCTACTTTTCATTTCCCATTCTTTGCTTCAGTGACCACACAGGATGAAACTTAAATCTGTAGTTGTCCCACAGCTAGAGAGAGGAATAAAAAGAGAGATGCTCCCCCAATCCCTCTCTCTATTGTCCTCCAGGCTACTGTGTCAATCCCTCTAATGAGGCCTGTGTGTGTGTGTTTGTACATGTGTGTGAGCTGAAGGAAAGGTCATGTCTCCCTCAAGGCCTGAGCAGTAATCAGGCTGTTTCCAACAGATAATAAAACAACAGCAGTGTGGAACCAAAAAACTGCACATCGTCCACCTGGAGGGACATTTAGAGGATGAACTGGGACCCCTGGGCCTCAACGCTGACTGGCAGCCAACACACACACATCCACACACCCTGCATTTAAATCCCGCAGCAGCAGGCCCCTGCTTTGGGCCCTTAGTCATCTAAGTGACTTCCTTCATATTCACTGAGACCTGGATCAGTAGAAGCTAATGTTTTGAAGATGGTTAAAACAAGCTTCCTGTTTGTCAGTACAACTCACAGCTACATTGAGATGGAAACACAATAGTACAAAACACTTTAAGATATGAAATACAACAAATACTAAAATACCACAGGTCAACTCAGAGTGGAGTGTATCCAGTTTCTTCACAATCTGAAAAAAGCCTCAAGAGTAACTTTTTTATTAACCAAAACCAACATAACAAGTAGTTGATGTGACATGGGCTGTATTTGAAACAGCCTACTACATACTACCGACAAACACAGTATGCAGTATGTAGTACATGCTAGCTAGCAGTAGTGTCCTTGCCTTACGAAAGTTGGAACAAACTTTTAAATTAGGCCTTGTAGATCTAATATGAGTGAAGATTCAGCAGCTGGATCGCTTATTTCTCACCTCAAATTTGTTCAGAAACAGATTTTGGTGGACTGCCAAGGTCAAATAAGTGAAAGTTCACGTAGTGGCATACCACCACCAGCGCTTTGCATTGTGGGACACAGTAGGCGAGGTAGACTGGTACGATCCATACTGGAGAATTTTTCCAAATCAGTACGACAATCTGGGTATTTTTGGCATACTGCAGATTTTGCTTTTGTTTGCATACTGCATACTACATGCTACATTTTGGCCAAATCAGTACATACTGCTAGTATCGTAGGCGGTTTCGAATACAGCCATGGAGTTTTCGTTTGTTCGTTTTAAGTTTGATTTTCAGACATGCAGTGAGGTTCATCCTCAATAACATTTGAATAAGATCATCAGTTTTAATCAGATTTGATGTTTAGTGCAGGATAAAGCTTGAAAATAATGCATAAGGCACACAGAGCTATTCTGACTTGCATTTCCCTCATTGAAACCCCTTATATTCTATTTCCACTATTAATTTACACCTGGACCCTTAAAAAAACACAACTTTTTTTGTCATTATACTCAGATTTATTCATTTTTTAATTTTTTTCTTTTTTTTGGGGGGGGGGGTCAAATACCATTCACTTCTTTATTATTTGTTGAATTTAGGTACATGGTTGAAAATAATGGGATTTTGTATATTTTGTGAGCAGCTAATCTTATTCATAGACATCTTGGAGCTGAGATAATTCTGCTGACATCATCAGGGTTATGTTCTCTGACATGATAAAGCTTACCCAAAGCCACAGAAGACATTATGCTACTAGTCTGACAGGCTGGGAAGTACTTGCCATGATAAGTAAAATGACCTATATGGGTAAAATCAGAGGAGTAGCCCTATAAGTTTGCTGTGAAACAAGAACTCAGGTGTGAGTGTGTTCATGGTGAAAGAGTTGATGAAGAGCAAACACAATCAACAAAAGAATGCAGCTGAAGGTCTTGATTGCTTCATATGTACTCACGAGCCATTGCTTTGAGTCTTGGATTCATCCTGACTGATATTCCCACGAGAAGTGAATGCAACATGATTTCAATCACTGCTGAGGGAGCAGACTGAACAGACTGCGTGATCACAAGCTCTACATGGGGATGTGGGGGTTGACAGGAAAAGAAGGCAAACAATTCCCCGAAATGATTTTGACCTGATTCTGATGAGAGCTAAACCTCGCTGCCCTTTCTCTCTTTGCCAAAAAACTCTTTGTAGTCATGGCAACCAGCAGCCTGTCCCCTGTTTTCACTCTTCACTTGGGTTTTTTTCTACTCTGTGGTGCTGCTGGTTAAATACATGTATGTGTTGATTTATTTCAGGTGAAATCACCTGTAGAGCATTTAGTGCACATGTGTCAAACTCAAAGCACGTTTTTTCCGGCCTGCAAGATGATTTTCTATAAATAGCCCATGGGCTATTGGCCCGCTTCCATATTGTCCACAATACACTGCACTGCAATCCCCAGCAACAGTTACAAAACAGCAGAACGAGTGGGTTAATTTAGCTAGCTACAAATAAATAAAATGGCCAAAAGAAATGTGGACAGTGAAAAGAGGGGGTTCCAAGACAGATGGGAGACTGAATACCTGTTTACCTACAACAGGGATAAACCCCTTTGTCTTGTTTGCGGTGCAGATGTGGAGCAGGAGCAGAGGAGAAGAAGAGCTGCTACGGGAGCCAGGATGTACAAGCAGGGAGCAAGTGGAGTTTATTTATTTATTTTATATAATTTTTGCCTTGTAAATACAGGCACAAGTGAAATTGTTAAAACTACAGTGAAAAGCAAGCAACAAACTAATAACTAACATCTGTAGTTGGGCCAACATTGTATTGAAGTAACAACTTTTTCTCTACGAAAATAAATGTGTTTTTTTAGGGGCAGCGGGGCTGGAAATAGGACAGTGGCATGAAGCACCTTGTCGCCACCGGTGTGGGACTGTACATAGAAAATAATAGTGGTGGCTGTTTTGACGGTGTGTTTTGGCCTTTATGACACATGCACCCCCACGCATGGATGACCACAGCTAGGATGTCTAGTAGGAATAGACAGCATTAAGTTTATTAGAAACAATTTATCAGGAAATTGTTATGCGCAAATAAACACGCACATTGACAAGTGCTTTACTATTAACCTATTATTTATTTCAGGAAGCCAAATATACATTTATACAGAAAAAATGGTGGTGGCACCAAAATTACGATATTTTAGAGCTCCCCATAAATTTCTCAAACGAGGCTTCCTGGGGAGCTCATGTCTCTTTCAGGGCAGCCGAGCTCCTATTTTGAACCCTGCAGTACGTACACACATATGCAGATTTGCAGATTCATTGGGTGTGTTATGATGGATGTGTGATGACTGGTCCTGTGTGTGTGTGTAGGTGTGTGATGCGCTCAGATCTTGATGATCAGCAGCAGAGGAGGGTAGAAGCTGACTGTGTGACAAGCTGTCAGAAACAAATCATATCTAAACTCATCACATATCTCGTCCTATGTACAGCTCTTTCATTTAAACAACAGTCATATTGTACACATTTTTTATTTATTTTATAATATTTTTTTTCATATCTTATTTTCAATTTTGTATTTTCTATTTATGCTTCTAGACTTGCAGTACTTGCTCTATCTTTCTTTACATTTTCTACTTACTATGTTTATTGTTATGCACCAAAATACCAAAGCAAATTCCTTGTATGTGAAAACCTACTTGGCAGCAAACCTGACTCTGGTTCTCTGAAGGTGTGATGTACTGTATATTGGTGTGTCAAACTACTTCAACCCAAAAACTTTCCCCTGAGTGTTCCAAATGACATTAAATATTACCATGCCCAGTGAATAATATCTTGAATACAAACCCTGCACTGTGAGCACATTGTTATTTTAACCAGAACCCAAAAAACAAGGCAATAATGTTTAGTTTTGAGTATTGTGATTTCACATAATACCCATGTTGCATTTCTGTCCCCCACAACAAATACAACTGAAAGGTCAGACTTGAAGCAAACAAATCAGACTTCAGTCTCTGGAGTAGATGCAGACATTTTCATCCTCAGAGTGGAGGAAAACAACAAAGTGAAGAGTAGAAGAGCAGCATGCTCACATGTTGCCACACTGAATCTCATATCAGTGATGCTGAACATCTTGATTCAAATCTTCCTCTGTACATCTGAGTAACAGAAATTATCCCTAAATGTCAATGTCAATGATTATTGTGTCAGTAAAGTAAATATTCTATACAAGTAAATTTGCTGAAATCTGCACCTGTGATTATGACAGCTACAGTTATAGTGAAATTACACTAAAATTAGCCCCTGTTTGCTTTATATACAGTCTGTGTTCTCATTAAAGTGACAGGAAAACGGCTCAATTTCAACACGTACAATCATGCAGAAGTGCGCCAAGCTTTTGTAGTGTCGGTCTAGACCTGCTCTATATGAAAAAGTGCCCTGAGATGACTTTGTTATAATATGGCGCTATATAAATAAAACTGATTAAATTGAATTGAATTGAATTTATCTGATCCCTGATCAGTTCCATCACTGTAGGATCTGTGTTGGTAAGAGCCTGCGAAGACAATAAAACATTTGTCTCACTCTTAGTTCATAAATGCATGCATTTGTGTTATGGAGAGTTGTTAGCTGAAGCTAGCTAAACTGTTATTGTTGTATATAAACTGCTAAAGGGCAGAAATTGTTCTTCTTCCAGTGTTTTTGGCAGTTACCAAACAGCTTCCGGTGCATTAACACCTCCTTCTGGACTGGTGTAGAGATGACCCTGATTTGCATGTAGCCAGAAAAACCAAGACAGAATGCCATCACATCTGTGGCCTGACCAATGGAGACGCATGTCAGGTATATGAAAGTGTATTCAGTGGAACAGCCACTGAAATTTCTCCCATACACATACAATTATACACATAAACACGTGCATCATATTTAACAGATTTTCCCTGAAACATTCGGTTATTACACTAATTTAAATCACGGTAACTGCATGATGCTATTATTATTATAATTATGATGACTATATATTCATCCTTGTTTGGTTTGTTGTGTTTTATATATGTATTATTATGTATGCTGTGAAATTGGCCTATTGTTAAAAACAATGAGCCCTATTACTAATGAAAACTTCACTTTATAATCACTACAGTGGATTTCTGAAGAGCTGATGGTGGACACATTTCTAATTATGTTCCAAGAGCTGATATTTGTGACAATATTCACCATCTTTACTAAGCACTGCAAGTACCCAGTCACACCAGTGGCACAATACAATTATTCTCACATCATTGTGAGATAGGTGTCACACTGCTGAATATCTGACCTGTATCACTTCATACAGACAGAAGAGGTCAAGGTATGTGATTAAATTGCTGCTTTTCTAGAGATGCTGGGATATGGTGCATGTTCCACATGCTAGCTAGCTGGGAACTTGCTAGCACAAGAAAACCACAATAGCCCACCAAGCTAGCTGGCGAGCTAACTGCCAGTTATCAAGCGAACTAGCTTGGTCACCAACAGGACAAGTTAACATAGTGTATTCATGTATTTGTACAAAAACATATAGAAACATATAAAAATCTTAAAAAGAAAAGTACTGTTGTAGTGGTGGCTTCCCACTTTAAAGAAGAAGGGATTGTTATGCCCAAGAATTTGTAGTTCTTGAGTCTCCTGACCATTTATGACCAGAGGTTGATGGCCACTATGTCTCTTATAGAAGTCCACCACTACTCCATTTGTTTTGGAAACATTCACCTCCCAAGTTGTTGGCTGCATACCAGTCCAGCAGGTGTAAAACATTGTTTCTGCAAGCTGTTTCATTGTTGATAGAAATGAGTCCTACCAATGTGGTATCAGTGGCAAACTTAAACAACTTAACAGACTGGGAGTAGGAAATACAGTCATGTGTGTAAAGTGAGTATAACAGTGGAGACAAAATGCATCCCTGTGGGGCGCCAGTGTTAATTACCAGAGACTTGGAGAACTTGTTAACACTGACCATCTGCCTCCTCCCCTGCAAGATCTGACACAGGACTCCCAGTTTATCATACAGCCTGGATGGCAGAATTGTATTAGATGCTGAGCTGTAATCAACAAGCATAAGTGGCAGGTGCTTCAAGGTGCTGAAGAACTGTGTGTAAACGTAATGACACTGCATCATCGACAGACCTATTTGCCCTGTATGCAGACTGATAGGGTTCAACTCCCTGCGCTGTTTTAACGCAGGGTTGTTTTCAGTCTGAACCCCCGCTTAACCCCGCACCACTACAGCAGAGCTACTCCCTGGCTACCAAACAGCAGACTGTGGATGCATAGGTCAACTCCCAGTGCCCAGCTGTAAAAGTCTGTGGTTTCTGAGCAGGTCATGCTTGTGAATGTGTATGAATGTGAAGCAGGTGCTGCTAAGAAAGTTCAAAGGTGAAGTTCAGTCATGGTTTCATGGATAAGTAAATGTAGTAAAATGAATAGATTTTAATATATTTTCTGGTCTTTACCCTCAATAAGTGGAGCACAGGTGTAGCTGGGAGGGTATCAGACTGCGCTCCAGTTCAAAGAGCAAAGAATACTGATGTATTTTGATAGTATCTTTAACTCTTGCAGGAAGACTTTGCTGAAGAGATCATTTTATTTGATATTACACTTTTATTTTTCTCTAGTTATATTATCTCCAAGCTAAGGGTTTGTTAATGAGTCTCATAATGTTTGTCCACAGATATGTTAAGCATGTGAAGCAAATACAATACGATACAAAATATTACACAGATATTATCAAACAGATGAAGGATTTTTGTGTCAGAAGTGCAGAATGGATGTGGAAACTTTCCTACATTGAATATGGAAAATGTACCTACCTGGGAGGATGGTTTGGTTCAAGCAATCCATTGGACTCCTGATTTATGTTAATTAGGGGACAGATCTCAAAGACCAAACAGGCAAGAGGCCGTGTGTCGCAAACTGTGATAAAAACCCCAACTGAGAAGCATATTCTGAATGTGCTGTATACATGTCTGAAGAATGCTCCTAAAACCTGAATAATATTGGCATATCCCACATGTCTTAATCGGATAATGCTACATTTGGAATAAGGCCTAATTTGGAATATCCAAACGGAGTATGTGAAATATTGTCATATTGGGAATAATAGTGGAAGATTAGTGTGCATGTAAACATCAGTGACTTTGCCACAGCATTTTTGTCTTGGCTTGTCTTCAGTTTGTTGAGTGTTTGCTGCATTTTTGGTTCCTGCTTGCCACTGACATCTGCCTGGATTGTTTACAGGTGGTCCAAAATGCTGCTGCAGAGCTTTTGACCAATCATGTGACACCTTCTGATTTCTCTTTACTGGCTCCCCATCAAATCCAGAATTCAATTCAAGGTTCTTGTGATCACTTATAGAGCCCTGCAGGGTCAGACACCTGCCTACATTAGAGATCTACTCCAGCCCTATATCACCAGCAGGTCTCTAAGGTCCTCTGATCAGGGTTTGTTGGTTGTTCCTCGATCCGGCTTAAAACTAAAGGAGACTATGCTTTTGAGGTTGTGGCTCCTAAACTTTGGAACTCTGTCCCTTTGGACACTGTGGACACCTTCAAAAAGCAGCTCAAGACCCACATGGACGGTAGGTGTTTTTCCTCTTCTTTAGTCTGTCTTTTATGTCTGTTGCCTTATTTTTACTGTGAAACCCTTTGTGACAGGTTGCTCTTGAAAGGTGCTATTTAAATGAACTTACTTATTTACTAAATAACTGTGTGCACAACTATGGAAAGTACTGCAGGTCAAAGTTAGGTCAAAGCAGGAAGTCGATCTGTAAACGGTGATGGTTGGGATGTTCACAGCGTTTGTTGAGAGTTTGGATAATAATTTTCTCTTCCAAAGGCTAAACGGGGTTTTTTCATGTCTGTTGCCCTGTCTGACATCTTTTTAGCATTACATTACCAATGAACTTGGTGAGTGAAATGTTATTATTACCAATAGGAATGGTGGGAAAAACTATGAAAATAAGACCCAGGTTTTAATGAACCAGAATAATCCGTTAAGCCTAGATTTAGGATGGACAGAGAGGTAGAGATCTCTATTCAATAGAAGCGGGCCGTATGAATATTCTTCATTGCATTCTATGTATGTATTTTAAAATGATCTGTTAGCATTTTTACTTATCAGACGGTTTTACTTGGACAAAGAAGAAGGGAAATATTCTGTATTAAGTATTTCCCTGTGTCATCACTTTTCCTTCTCAGACTAAAAATCCACCAAACCCACATCTGAATATCTTCCTCATGTAGACTCTGACAGAAGTTTGTTATGTTCTGAGCAGCCCTCCTGCAGGCTATCAGCCTCCTGCATCACACACCATGCAAAACGTACATCTTCTGTATCATAGATATTCTTCAACCAGAGATGAAAAAAAAAAACAGAGACGGGCTGAAATGGACTGAGGCAACAGCACGTCTGAGAACGCTCTGATCTTGATGCCAAGTCCAAATCAGAAAGCGCAAAAGATTTTCCACATTGCCTTTGAAATACTTTGGAGAAAAAGTGAGCTCAAACTTTATGAAGCCACACCGAAATACGCTGACTCCTCCAGGCAAGCGTTTCACTGGTGTCAGGTGAAAACCTCATATCTCCGGGACCTTGTTCTAGCTGGAGGCCACTGCATTTATGATATTATCCGACGAATTTTGAAAGGGTTTCATGATGAGCCTCAGGGAATGGAAAATGCTCTCAACTCATGGAGGAACACTTAATCCTTCGAGTTAGTTTGAGAGCATGCAATATACACGGGGAGACAGGGTTTTTACCTGACAGTGATTATTTGACCTCTTTTAAAGCACCATTTTTTGACCTGCCAATAAAAGGTGTGTGAGTATTCAGGCTTTATTCTAATGCACAAACTCCTACAGACCCAGAGTGTTGTATTATTTACAGTGTGACACTGAGCAAATGTAGCCGACAAATAACTTAATCTCCCTCCTAATAAAAGATACAGTAGGCAGTGAAAGGCAAAAGAAAAGATCAGTGTGTGTGTGTGTGTGTGTGTGTGTGTGTGTGTGTGTGTGTGTCTGCCCTTCCTCCCACAACCTGATATTTGGCTATTGATTTATGACTGGAGCATCTATCCTGTTTAACAGCAGAATGCTGCCTGGACACTGGGCCAATAGAAACAGCCCCCAAATGATTAAGTATCGGCTCGATTCTTGTGTGTGTGTGTGTGTGTGTGTGTGTGTGAGTGAGAGAGAGAGACAGAGAGAGAGTTTCTTCTATCAGTATTTCCTTCCCCTCTGCTGCTCCCATGATACAGCTGATAATAAAGATGGAGGTTACCAGGGTTAGCGCCGTGCCAAATGAGATAGTACTGTCCCTATGCCCTGTGTGTGTGTGTGTGTGTGTGTGTGTGTGTGTGTGTGTAAACAGGCTGCACATGCCGGTGATTTGTTTGCATGTATTCCATGTCAGGTGTGATGTATGTTATTATAGCAGGGCCCCTGCAGCCAATGAGGCCATTATGAAATAGAAAGCACACACACACACACACACACACACACTTCATCCCTCCTGGCAATTCAAAAGTTGACACAGCTGATAGGTTGTGCAGTAGGAAAACTAATATAAACTAATGTATTTGCAGTTCCTGGTGCCGCTCTGACCTGCGCCACCACTATCTCTCTGTGTCTCTCACTCTTTTCTATTGTACTCTACTACCCTTTGTGCGTCTGGCTTGTCTTAGGTTAGGGAGTGGTAGTTAGGGATGGGGAACCGGTTCCAAATTGTTCGATCCATCAGAATTGTATGCCCCCAAGCTTATCAATTCCTTTTATTGATGCTGGCATGTTTATCTGACAGTTGGGCATTGCAAGACAATGACATCAAACTCGTGTCTACACTGCTGGAAACTTGCAACAAGAACGAGTCATGGCGGAGAGGAAGAAACAGTTCAAAGTGTGGCTTCATTTAGTGAAGAAAGATGACAACAGTGCTAGTTGTAATGTCTATAAAATGATAATTTCAAGTAAGGGTGGAAACACCAGCAATACACTGAAACATATTTTATCTGTTATAATAACATTAGTACCATGCAGGCAGGCTTCTTGATTAAGAAAACCTAAATGAAAAGGAACGCTGTACAAATATTCTCTAATTTCATCTATTTTAGATGACAATAAAAGAGTTGCATTGACGCTGAAATCCTGTGTAGGCCTACTTTTTTTCCACAGAAAACTGATCATGAATCAGTAAGGGATTTGATAAAGAATCGGACCGATAAGCAGAATCAATAATGGCATTGGTATCAGTGGTATCAGTGCGTGATGAGAATTGTGGTAAAACACTGAACATGTGATGAGCACTGTAACAAAAACTGTGAACTTCCTGCTATCCAGGCCAGGGGGTTGAACCACCAACATACGAAGATGTGCCCTACCACACAGAGGTGTGATGGCTAAGTCGGGGCAAAGTACTCTTTGAGTTACGCGGGGAAGTATGCCATATATGGAAAGCAAGGAGAAGGAGCTAACAGAGCTCCGAGATGAGAGGTGGCTGTTTGATTTAGCTTTTTTGGGTGACACAACAAACGATCTTAATACGCTGAACCTACAGCTGCAGGGACACGGCCGTGTGATCACAGACATGTATGATGCAGTGAAAGCCTTCCAAACTAAATTGTGCTTGTGGCAAAATCAAATGCAACTTGGGCCACTTTCTATCCAGCCAAACAATCACAAAGGAGCTCACTACTACTCCTTCCCCGTGTGCATTTTTTGCCAAGGAATTGAACACACTTCTTAGTGAGTTTACAAGATGGTTTGCTGACTTTGAGAGCCAGAAACTCAATTTCTTGAATGTATCTTAAGACATAATTCACTTCCCTTCTAGGCCCTTCTAGGAGTTTTACTGCATACAATGGAAGGCATGAGGGGTGCAGGCAGATGACAATACACACTTTAAAGTAACTAGAAATTAGCATTTAAATGGTTATTTTCAAAAAAAACAATTTCCCGGGGAGCAAGCCCTTGGACCCCCCTACTCTTTCTTGGTTTTCTCTACCCAGTTTGTTACAGAAAGAGTAACATCAGAAGCGATGTGTACCTTAAGATAGAAGTGTGTGAGGGGATTCCACAGGGGTAGTAGCAAATTCATTTTTATTTTTTAAGATGGCATTACATTGAAATGCAGACAACAGCAAAAACACACTGTTGATGTCTGTACTGTAATTTAAAGCCTTATCTATGTGGGGGTGCACTAAAAATACACAAGAAGACTTTCAGTTTGACTGTAATGTACTTTTAAGGGGTTTTTGTTTCCTTAATAAATTCAGTGACTTTCTTTTTCTTTTTCCTTCTTTTTAAGCGTTTTTACAATGCCCATGATTGTGCATAACATCCACATCAGTCTCTCAGTATGTGTGCGCTGAGGCAGAGCACTGGGTGGCTCAGCAGGGATCTTCACCTCGCCTAAGGGTGGATGATCCCCACAATCCAGCTCTTCTTCTGTGGATCAGTCCCAAAGCTCCCACTCAAAGGACCAAATATCCTCTTGGCTCCTGCTTAGCCCAGTCCAGCACAGCAAAAACACCCCGACTATACGGCAACGGCCTCTCTGTCACATTTGCTTTTCACATGTGATTTTCACAAGTGTCCATTCAAATATTCATAAATTTTAGCAAGGTACTAGTGTCTATTATCACTGGTCATCAAAACTTGAAAACCCACTTGGCCAACGACCAGCATTATTTGATCAGTGTGATAACTTAGTTGTAGGTAGATTTTGGCTAAATGTTTCAGTCTTCAGCTTCAATCAAACTTAAGTTTCAAACAATGAAACAAGAGGACATTTTGGGATTTTTGAGATTTGAGGACGCTATTTGGCAGTTTTAAACACAGCAACCCAGATAGTAGGCTAGTAGAAAGTTATGGTATTGACTAAAACTTTACTATAACATTTTTAATTCATGATATGTACAGTTTTATCTTGGCAACAAATGTCTTGACTGCCTGTTTGCTAGTTTCTGTTATTTCAGGATTTTTTCCCCTTCAACCTGGGTCCCAAAAAAACCCCAAAATAAAGCAGCTAACTTCAACAAATGAACATGTTTTTGGCCATTTAAGGGCAGAGGTACTCCTCAACAAGCTGATAGGCACACTGCTTTGACATATTAGCTCCTTATAAAGTTCTAATGGCTAACGTTTTAGCAAATAGTTGCTTATTTACACATCCAGCAGACAGAGAAACACTAGCATTCATGTGGAGTCGTGTTTTGGTCTCCACCAACTCCTGAGAAAAATATCTGTCCCTTTAGCTGCTAAATGCTCCACTACGTTCACCAGCTAGTCTCTAACTGTATCTGTCTGCTGTTTGCTGCTGAGCAGGTAGTGCAGAGTGGCTTTTTAGAGCTTTTTCACTAAAAAGAGCTGCCTGCTGCTGGAAACAAGGTTGAGGAGAGCGCTGAGATGGAACCAAAACAGTAAATGTGCCATAAAGACAAAACATTTAGCTAAAAGAGGCTAGAAAGCACAGTCACATTACACATAATTATTTGATTCATGTCGACACTTTGGGAAACTACCACCATTAGCTGGTTACCGCCTACCAGCAACTCTAAAGCTCACTAATGAACACGGGCCGGGCTATTCCTTGGCTTAGCTTTAGCTAAGCTAAACGGCTGCTGGCGTAAGCTTCATATTTAACAGACAAGAGAGAGGTATTGGACTTCTCATCTTCCCAAAATGTTGAACAATTTCTTTAATATATAAAACATAATATTTAAAAAAAGAACACAATTATGTTCATTCAGTTAGAACAGCAAGCGTACAGTAATTTGTTGCTTCCTCCATTCTGACCGTTTCCTTGTTCCATCTTCATTTCTCTCGTGATTCATCCATGTTTGTAACAGACTTGCAAACTTTTAAACCCATGTATCATCATAAAGTGTGGTGTCAATTGCCCTCAAGCTGACAGGCTCTTGAGATTTCCCACTCAACATCCATCTTTTGATTGCACTTCAATGAAAAAAAGTAAATGTCAGAAAAATTGTAAAGTAAAGTAATGTGGGGTGATGATTCTGAAATGTCTTCCAGAAGCCTCTTGACTTTCATGCTTTTGTTTTTTTTAAAAGTTTTTTTATGTAAATCAGACGTTCTGATGATATTCTTGTCCTGGACATCTTCTCTTTAGCCTCGGGTAAACAAAGACACAATGATGTATTGTCTTTTCCTAGATCAGGCTCATCAACTCTCCCAGTGCCTTGTGGGAAGTGGTGTCCAAACAACACTTATCACTGTCACGTGTGAGTTATAGTGTATGGATGACTGATGAGTTGGAGACAGACTTGTTTGTGTGTGATCTCTACTGTAAGGCACGACTGCAGCATGTTGTAAGTCACTAGTTAGAATAACAGATGGATATAATGTACAGTGAGAGTATTATGGAGGCCTTCATTATTCACAAATAGTAGATTAATACCACTGTGCTGGTAGGCCTAATGAACAGTGGGTGGAGAGGCATTCAAATCCTAAAACAATGAGATTCAGCCAGAGGAGCTAGAATGAATTATCAAAAGGAGGGAGAGAGAAAGATGCCAAAGAATCCCATTAGCTGCCCTCGCTGATTTCCCCGAAAAACATCGTTGAAGGAACAGGGGCCTCCTCCTTCGATGTCTCAGCCCAAAAGTCTGAAACAATTACAAGGACAGGATCAGAGGCAAAGCGTTTCTCAAGGCTTCTTTATTCAACTTTCTACTCGTCTTATTCTCTGTGCCTGCTTTGATATTTGAACCAATTAAATTGATACAAGAGCTAGCTTCGTGGAGCGCCGTTCAGGGGAGAGAATTGGGCAAATACTGAATTCGGCAGATCACATCAAAACTTGATCAAACTTGTCTGATGTCTTGGTGGCAGTGCATTAGTCACTGGGGGAATCCAATCAGCCAAACAAAATGAGCCTGGTGTGTTTCTTTTCGAGTCAGATTGCCACAGAGCAGCAGACTTGTTCTACAAGCAGCAGCCCACTCAGTGAAACTGATACAGAGAAAACATCTTCATCATCACATTGTTCATCGTAACACAGCAAATTCCCCATGCAATATGCTGAAAGCAAAGCAGGCCTTATTCCCTCCTGCTCGCTCAGATGATTGTCTCCCATTTCTGCCTGCAGTTGCCATGGCGACGCAAATTTACTTTTATGAGAAGAGAAATATCAGATGATTTGATGAGTTCCTCCTCTATAGCTTCTAGATGGTAAAGTTTGTGTTATATTATTGTCCTCAGCAGTTTAAAGTCTTGTTGTTTCAGATGCGATGTCACTGAGTATTCCTTTAGCAAAGTGAATGCAAATGAAAGTCAGAAACAGAGCAGCTCCGTGGGGACAGTGGCTACATTACTAAGCACAGTGTAACTAATTCAGGTGAATGTGTTCTGTGATTGAGTTTCCCTGTAACTATGAATCAACCAGTGAATCAGACCTCCCCTCTTCCTCTGTAATGCCCATCAGAGAATCTCATATATGGACATATCTAAACATAAGCCCTTTCAGACATGGAATAGGTAACATTATTGGCTCCATCTATCTGATATAGTGATGGCCTTTTGTCATTCAGATATAGGTGTCTTTTATGTTAATGTTCCTCACGGCTTAGCTCAGACATGACAGCATTGACCTTTTTTATTCCCACTCCGTGCCCCAAACGCCTGTTCTTGCACTATGTAACTTGTACGATCTCCCGCGAGAAGTGCGAAACGCTTTACGGCACTACGTAACACATGTGTCTAGCTCGGTATTCTCAGTACAAACGTCATGGCAGAGGCGAAGAGACCGAAGAGGATGTTGACGGAGGAAGCTAAGAAGAGAAAAAGAGAGAGTGACTGAGAAAGAGGCCAGAGAAGAGTAAATCTGGGACTGGCTTGTAGTCGTTGCAGAGAGCTTCGTGAAATAAAAGGCTGCAGGACAGGCGGCGAGCTGGCCTTCTTGCTGTTGGACTAGTAAGTAATATTAGCTGGCTTGCTATGTCTTGTGTTGTTGCACTTGCTTGATGTTTGGCTGTTAGCAAAGTTGACGACGAGCCAGCCCACCAAATCCAAATCCTTCAGCTTGTCAACAAATGCACGTGTACAGCTGTCCATGAGGGTGAACTGCACTCCAAAAACTATAGGGGTGCTAAGTCACACAAAATACCAATTCTTGCATAATGTTGCTTTAATGTTATTGCAGAGTGAATACTGCTGCCTGTTTTATAATATCCGACATGTACAAGCACTGAATGACAGCACGTTAAGTTGGGACTTGTTTAATTCCTATTTGCTTGCATGCTGTATGTAAAGTGTTATCATTTATTCATCCACACAGTTGACATGATGAATAAACATTAAGGATATAGGGAGAGTGATGGTCAGATTATTACTGGGGTTGTAAAGGGGCCCTGGTCACACCACAAGGGGAAAATAGTTTTAATAGTATATCTGATAAGTGAAGAATCTCCTCAATACCTTTAAATAGGCTCTTTCACAGGGTTTCATATTTTATTAAACTGATTTTATTTACTTTGTGTATAAGAGATTGAGATAATTAATTTCTCTCTCTGCATGTTTCACCTTGTGCTACAGTCTTTACCGATTTGCTTCAGTGTTGAAAGGGTTACAGAAATGTTACAGGTCCGAGTCCAACCTAGTAAGATTGGTGTATGTCTGAAAGGTTTATTATATATATATATGGAAGGTATATATATAAGAATGGGCGGAACCGACCCTGCCACCAACAATTAAAACTACTACTATAAAAAGAGATAATTACTGAATGTAAATACTTTCAATGGCTATTGCTGAAAAAAGGCCAACCATAAATAGTATCAAAAATGGGGTTTAAAATTAAATACATGCACATACAAGTTTGTTTAATTTTACAGCATGTTGGTACAGTGGTTAGCACTGTCGCCTCAAGAAGGTCATTGATTTGAATCCATGATGAGTTTTTGTATCTGAGGGGTAACAGCACTATTGGAACATCATAGAACAAAACATTCTTTTGGCATCATCACACGTTTGTGTTGACATCAACATGTACCCATAATGCTTTGTAAGTGAAGATGTGAAGTGACAGCAGGAGGATGTTCCTCTTCCATAGTAAACTCTTTAATATTAAATTAAATACTAAACCGAACATTTGAAACAGGGTTGTCATCATCAAACAGGGAGCTTAACAGGTTATTCTCATTCATTCAGGAAGTTTACATGCTGTATGTCAGTTATAAACCAGGTCACTGCAGTAACTGGGTTAACAGGGGAATTCTCTGTTTATGGAAATCTCTAGTAGTGACTTATGATGTTTGCCTGTTAGCTTGGTCACTGTAGTAGATGGAAAGGAAGTGGAGCCTCTGGCAGGGCTGTGTGACACTGTACCTGCAGGCTAAACTCCAGCTTCACATGCTGAAGGGTCAAATTATTCTTCCTGTGTGTGTGGACATGTATTACCATGTTGTGGGGGACATGAATCTGTTTACACAGTCACATTGTGGGGACTCGCCTTCCTTTTGGGGACAAAACGAAAAATAAATCATTTAATTTTAGGGTGAAGACTTGGTTTAGGTTAGGTTAAAAGAGAGATGGACAACATCCCAAGGATGAAGTCTGTGGTGCACTGGTACAAGTAAAAAATCTATATAAAAATCCTCTAATTATAAAACATCTAGTTAAAAGAAAATAAAAAATGTAATCTTTAAGTTGCCAGTAAGGCCTTAGGGGTGGGGGAATAAAATAATTATCCCAGTCTCTCATCCTAAGGGTTAGGGTCAGGCAAGTAGTGGTTAGGGTAAGTCTCCAGGAAATAAATGTAAGTCAATGTAATGTCCTCCGAAGTTATGGAAACATGACTCTGTGTGTTGTGTGTGTGTGTGTGTGTGTGTGTGTGTGTGCGTTTGCACAACTATGGGATTGGGATTAAAGAGGGCCAAAGGTTTGCTGTATAATAACAATAGTACTGTATATTATCATCAAAATCATTATTATAAGCACACAGAACATCAGTAATATACATCAGGATAATTCAGGCAGATTTATAAAGTGTACTGCTAATTATCATTGCATATTTTGCTAAACTGGTAATGCAAACTGGCAGAGCCTGAGTAGAGCTAAACTGAATTCACTGCTTCTAGTTGAAGGAATAGTTCAGCATCTTGGGAAACACACGTATTTGCTTTCTTTCAGAGAGTGACATGAGAAGACTGTTATCAATCTCGTCTGTGTGTTAAGTACAGAGCTGGAGTCAGGACGTTGTCAGCCTAGCTTAGCATAAAGACAGAAAGCAGGGAGAAATGGCTAGCCTGACTCTGTCCAGAATTCAAAAATACACCTACCAACACCTCTGAAGCCTATTAATTAACACGTTGTATCTTGTTTGTTTAACTTAATCTGCCCAGTACTACAGCGTCTTTGGCTATAGCGCAGGTTGCAAGATTTTTGGTTTTGGTCTCTGTACAGGCCCAATGTACCAAACCTGGCAACCTCACTATATCAAGTCCAGGGAGCTTCACACAGTCACTGTCCACCAGCTGTTGTTCGAAACAGTTTCAGCACGTAACTCCCCTTAAAACCACAAACTGTTGTTTTTACATTTGTCTTTGTGCATGGATTAAACAAACGAGGTATGTGTTAATTAGTGACATTCAGAGGTGTTTTGTAGGTGTATTTCTGAGCTGTTTTCCCCTGCTTCCAGTCTTTATGCTAAGCTAGGCTAACCATCTCCAGACTCCAGCTCTGTACTTACATTGTCATAGGGTTAAGGGAAGTGATGTGGGATGGTCTCGAGGTACCACTATGACGTGGAAGGCGAGGGTCATGTGACAGACAGGAAGACTAATGCATCCCCTTTCCTCCCAATATGCCACCTTCGAATGATGATGCTCAATCCAGCCTAATCGGAAATATACCACTTTGCTTTGATCATTGTGGCACACAGTGTTCCTTTATTTTCAAATGTGGGAACACAGAGGTGAGGCTCATCATTTGCCAAAAATTATTCAAACTTTCCGAAATACTCAAAGAAGACCTTTATGGAAGTTTGAAAGGAACAAATATTTTACACAGCAAAAAGCGAAATCTAAGTAAGATGAAATATCTTAAATCAAGGCAATATATGCTTGTTTTTTGTCTGACGAGATATTTCTTCTTACCAGGCAGTTTTTATGTTAGAGCATTTCACTTGCTTCAAGCTTTTTAGTCTGAACTAGTACTTAATAAGATACTATAACTTCTTACTGAGATTTTATTACTGGTTCTGAGTAACTTAATGTTTGAATTACCAGAATTAACTCCCCCGAAATTAACAGGGTTCGTACAAAGTCTTGAAAGCGTGGAAAATGCTTAATTTTCACCGTTATGTTTTCAAGGTTAGGAACATGCTTAAATTTGAATATACTCCTTGAAAAATACTTGATTTTAAACATTCAACATCTGGTGTTTCATCTACAATCACTCATGTAAACCTAAAATCTTTTAATGTTTGAAATGAAACGATCCCGTCGCCATATTTGTTTATTGTCTCCTGGTATTTATAGGCACAATTTAGATGTGATGACAAAGGCTTCGAGAGTCTAAACATTTTTGGTTTAGGTACCTTGAAAGTGCTTGAAAAGTGCTTGACTTTTACAGTAAAGCTGTACGAACCCTGTTTATCATAAGAAGGTTACATTTGTTATCTTGCCATAGATCTTAGATTTACATTTTCATTTTCACCTTGACCACCACTGGTCTTTATGTTGTTTTTGAATCCTTTGTTCTGTGCAGCCCCTGGATATACCTGGATATACTTGGCAATTTGTCTAGTTTTAAGGCCCATTGTGGTCTTTCAGTGGCTAGACTGTTTTGCTAGAATTCTAGCCAAGCAAAACTGGCTTACCCCATTGGCAGATGTTTTTGCTCAATACAAGAGAATTTGATTATATTTAAGAATATTTGGCTTCTTTCTAGTAGGGATGTTTTTGCAGTGTATGTTGTCTTCATCCCCATCTCTATCTTTGGCCTGTTTCTTTGTCACCTCTTGTTCCTCTCCTCTGTCACTTGCATCCCATCTTGTCTGTATAAAAGGAGCAACACTATGGCAACATTGAGCCCCATTGTGGGATTCGTACAGCCAGTTGAGAGGCTGGTCAGAGGGTGTTCTTAGAAAAAAAGACTGTCACTTTTGCCTGGCAACAAGCAGCTCCAGCAGCCACTGAGTATTTGAGAATGAAACACCTGAAAGAGTGTGTGTTACAGTTAACTGGCTGATGCTGAGTGGTGGTGATATCCTACACCATGGCATGATTCAGACTGTGTTGCACTATGTAATATGTTGATAACAAACAGGCAGAGACAACATACAGCAGATTTTACTTATGGAAAGGAATAATTCACTAATAATGATTGATAAGTACATAATGACATCAGAATTTTTTTTTGTATCATCTATTCTTATCAAATTATTATTATTATAACAAAATAATTTCATCATCAAATGTTAAAAACCTCATTTTGCCAAAGACAATCCTTGAACATACTGTTCACAACCATTTGTTATCAAGTTCCTTTTGCTGATGAGTGCAATAGGATATGGTCCAAAGCCCAGGAAAAAAAGCTAGTAAGTGAACCCTTTAATATTTGAATTCTCGCCCATTTATTACACTATAAATATCATGCCATGCCAGCAGTGTGGCTCAGAGAATGGTAGTGATGGTTGATCAGTCGGTCCAACCCGTTGGTCCCGACTGAAATATCTCGGTAACTGTTGGATGGATTGAAATTTTGTACAGATATTCATGGTTCCCAGATGATGAATCCTAATGACTGATGAAGGTGATCCACTGACTTTTCCTCTAGCGCCACCAGCAGGTTGACATTTTGGTTCAGATTAAAATGCCTGAACATCTATGGGATGTATTGCCATGACATTTGGTACATTTGGACATTCACGTTAAATAAATTGTACATGTAGTAATTCCCATGACTTTTCATCTAGCACCATCATCAAGTTCAAATTTCTATTTGAACTTTGTGTTATAAGAGTAGCGTAGCTGTTGGTGTGGCTGCGCCCAGAGCAGGCAAGTGTCTGTGATCGGAGCAGAGTAAGGTTAGCAGTAAGATGTGAACATAGCAGTGAATGTACAGTTTAAGCTACAGATGTCAGTAAATAAATGCTACAGCTCCTCAAGACCCAAACCCAGTTCCAGTTGTGTTTTCCTTGCCAGCTGCTGAATAAAGTAAAGGGGGTTAACCACACAGTTAGCTACTACAACTTCAGCCCTGGGTCACAAAACAAAGTCTTCCCTATTTCCCCAAAGTCTCACCCCACAGTCTGGAGGCAGAAGTAGAAATTGTGAGCTGCAAAACCAATGACATTCCCATCAGCCTCAGCTGTACTTTGTGTTTAGTGCTAATAAGCTAATCAGTATACTAACACACTATCTAAGGTGGTTAACATGGTAAACATTACCTGCTAAACATCCTCATTGTGAGCATGTTAACATGCTGATGTTACATAACATACATAGGGTGTCTGTAGATTCTTCAAGGGCTACTACAGGGATTTAGTATTGCACTTCCATAAATTTGGGGGACTTGCAAGAAACAAATGAATGTCAAAGCAACAGAGGTCCAGTTATCCTGATTTAAATCCCTACTACCGTAGGTATGGCAGTTGCACCACCCTCAACCATAATGTTCTACAGAGGGTGGTGAAAACTGCACAGCACATCATCAGGATGGAGCTGCCATCCATGGAGGGCCTCTACACCCGGCGGTGCAGGAAGAAAGCCAACAGGATTGTCAAAGACCACAACCACCCCAGCCACAAACTGTTCTGCCTGCTGCCGTCTGGCAGAGAGTACAGCAGCATCCGGACCCACACCACCAGGCTCAGGAACAGCTTCATCCCTCAGGCCATAAGACTGTTGAACTCTGGAGCTCTGAAGCTCATCACTGTCACTTTACTCGCACCTTATTGATGGATGTCACTTTACCTGTACTACTATTACTTATTGGTTCCTACCTGTTTACATCTCTGTTTATATATATTTATTACTACCATTTATACCTGCATACGTTACAGTATGAATATATATATATATATTTTTCTACCTGTTTACAAGCTGTGTAACCATCACAGTATACATATTTAAGAGTGCACTTCCTGTCTAAAATCCTGTTCTTACCTGTCCATAACCTGTCTACATTACAGTTTATTCATTTTATCATTACTGTACACCTGCCTGCCACAGTATTATAATTGAATGTATTATATTTTATTCTCTATATATTATTTTATATTCCTATATTTTAACGTCTGCACTATTTTATGTCTTAGATTCTATTTTACTTGCATGATTTTCTTTTTATACATAATGTTTGAGCATTGTTGGAGGGAGCCTGAGAACTAAGAATTTCACTGCCAACAACTGTTGAAATGTGAACTTGAAATGTGAAACTTAGGAGAAGAAGAAGAAGAAGAATTTCTTTATTAATCCCAGGGAGGAATTACATTTTTTCACTGTATTGTACACTCCATTGTACAGTTTACACACACATAAACTGTTTGTAACATAAGCCTTCTGACAAACATTTGAGATCTCAAGCCCATTCTGAGATAACCCTGATGACATCATTGGGGGTTATTTTCTCTGACTTGACAAAGCTCCTCCAGAGCCACAGAAGATATTATACAACTGTTTCTCAGACTGAGACTGAGTGGGACTCCTCATGATTAGAAACTGACCTTCAAGTTTTCACACAAATTTTGTATCTTTTTTTTTTTTTTCAATTTTCAACATTTTTTAAATATTAAACATTTCTAAAAATAATAATAATAATAATAATAAAGTGATGATCCACATATATCTTCCAGATTTCTCGTGTGTTATTGCTAAGTGGATATTTTTGTAATCTTTTCATTTTACTGTGTGTGTGTGTGTGTGTGTGTGTGTGTGTGTGTGTGTGTGCGTGTGTGCATGCAGTCTCTCTGGAGCCAGGCTGTGGTCACTTTGAATTAGTGGCTCTGTCTCATTAACCATCCTCACTACCTAACTCCTGTATGGAGTATTGCTCACTAGACCTGAGTCACATACACAAACACACACTCATAGCGCTGTATCAGTCAAGCTTTGTGTGTGTGTGTGTGTGTGTGTGTCAGCCTCTCTGACAGCAGCAGCCACAGGCCACTCAGCCTCCTCTCCTACACATTTACATGCAGAAACAAACAGCTTCCAAAGTTCTTCAGAATGTGCATCTATTCATCCATCTCTGCTCAGAAGAAGGTAACAATATACACATACACACATGCAGTCACACGGTCTTGTCACATCCATTTGGGGCATGAGTAACCCTGTGGGTGGACCTTTCTTACCTTGGGGTTTTGCTTCTTCCTGTTAATGGAGACAACCCTAGAACCCCAAGGCCAACTACACACACACACACACACACACACACACACACACAAACGCCCCATTAGTCAACGTTTGCTGGAGGACTCACCCTCCTCCTCTCACTGAGTTGAGTCACAGCCCTAGTATAGAAAATACACACACACACACACACACACACACACACACACACAGACAGACACTCGTGAAAACAATCATTCTTTATAGTTTTGACCTCCTCACTAACCTTTAAGTAACTTTCTGTTAGAGATGACCTTTGACCCTGCCCTCAGGCATTCCTTGCCAATGAATACCTCACTCTTAGCTTCAGGTTAGCTGCACTTCCTGTTTTGTTGGTGGCTCCTCCCCTTTAGGCCTCATTGCACTTACACACAAACACACTGGACAGGCAGAGTGTTCACATGGATTGAATGCAGAAAAAAAAATCTTGTCAAATCTCACCATGTATAATTTGTTTAATTGTGTAAAGTGTGTCCTCGGTGGTATCTACGGCCCTGGCTGAATATTTTCATTTTTTAACAACCTTGAAGCTACTTAAAAGTAAATAAAATGGGAAAACTGGATGTTAAAGGGTTAATAAAAGCAGTGAATACATGTAACTGACTGAGTAAAGATTCTGTCTGTACTCTACTGTATCTAAATCATCACAAAGACAAGTGACTGGATAAAATGTGTGCTGTTAGAGAGATATAGGAAGAGAATGAGGAGAAACTAAGATAAAGAAACGAATAACACGTGAATATCTCTTCCAGCCATTCTCTCTCTCTCAGTGTTATCATCCTTGAATTGAAAAGAATCCATCTCCCAAACATTTACCAACCTTGGTTTGCTTACTTGCACTACTGAATCTATGAAACATTCTTCTGTTGTCTGATGGAGTGAAGCATATTTCTGAAGTGCTGTAGGTCACATATTTATCATGCTATTGCTAATATGATAATACATGTAGGTGAGGTTTCAATGCGCAAAAGTCTATTTTTGAATGTGTCTAATTTTCTCATTCTTTCCTACTCATTATTACGTTCAAATAAAACCCTGCCTCCTCTAAATCACTAACAATAACTCAATAATATCTCTTCTTGGTGTGTTTGTGTATTATTTGAGGTGGTGTTCCTCATTGTTTAGTACTGTTCTGTGCTTTAAACAGTCATTTAAATAGGAAATGTCCAGCAGCGTTATGAAGCACTGCAGCACCCCCATGTGCCTGCCGAGGGAACTGCAACTCAACATGTGTTCTGTCAGGAAAATGGGAGAAACTGTGTGCGCGTAGGGAAGGAATCTGTTTACATAGTCACATTGTGGGGACAAAACGCAAGTCCCCATAACGTAAATCACTAAAGTTTAGGGTGAAGACTTTGTTTAAGGTTAGGTTAGAAGAGCGATGGTAAGGATTCGGCAAGTAGTGGTTATGGTTAGGGTTGGGGTAAGTCTCTAGGAAATGAATGTTAGTCAATGTAATGTCCTCTGAAGTGATGGAAACAAGATGATGATCCACGTTGTTGGATAATATAACGAAAGATCAGCCATTCCTGGGGGTGGATGCGCATCCTGAGCAAGAAGAGGTGAAAACAATGCAGGAGGAGAGGAGAGGTGGAGGAAACAGCAGATTCTTGAATGAATGAATGAATGCAATGAAGAAATAAAATGCAAACATACAAATACAGTAAGTTACATGAAGCAAATAGTATACTATAAATCATGTCAGACAGTGAAATTGACTGCAAAATGCAAAGGGATTTTGGAGGTAACTCATGGATGGAAGAGTTTTGGTGAAGTCATTCCAGATCACTTGTTAAATTTGTTAAAATCACATATCTATTATCACAAAATCCTGTGGTTGGTCTGCTTTGCTTTCACACCACAATTGATCACTTGGAACCGGTCCCAGAGCCACCTTTTCAAGCATTTTCTATCTGGTTGTCTAGGCCACACCACAGCTTGATTGACAGTTTTCACACCAGCCTAAACAAACTGAACCGGGTAAATGGACATGGACACAGGACATTTTGAAGCAGCAGCATAGCCAGGAATGTTGTGATGGGTGGGCCTTGCACTTAATTGAGTGGCACATGGATAACTTCAAACTAAAAGTCTGAAATAAGCCTACAAGAATAATATGTTGTATAATAAAACATGCAGGTTTTATAGTATGCAAATGTTTTGTACCAGACAGACAGTTAAGGCAGAAGCTTACAAAACAAATGATGGCCAGCCAATGGCTATTGACCTATACGTATGTACTATACAGTAAGAGCTTTGATTGCAAAATATAGAAACACATACGTCTTTCCTTTTCAGTTACTGTGTGCAGTGGGGAATTACTTTGGGTGGTAAATGAACCAGCCTGTCATCCCATACTAGAGGCCACTTAATGGGCTATTTCTCAAATGGACCTGAGAGGCAACAGGATCGGGGGCTTGGGAAATAGGTGAGCCACGTTCAGTGTACTGTGAATGGGGCTGAAGGGGGGCTTGGTCAGTTTGGAGATTGAGGGCTCCTGGCTGGCATTGAGAATACTCCTCTTTTTTTTACATGGTGCGGTCTCTTGGGGAAAAAAAATAATTTAGAGCTTTGTTTTGCCATTTGACGTATACATGGGGAGTTTGAGGACTGTTTTACTTGTACACAAACTGGCTAGCTTATTCACCATCAATTTTATTCTATACGTTTGACTTGATGAGACCTGTTGTTGCCTGCTAGCTGAATTCGCCCTCTGCTGGCGGCCTCTGAGCATAACAGTTTCATTCATACATTTTATCAATTCATCCATTTTTCAAATGGGAGGCACTTGTTTTCAAGGATTGGATATTTTAAATTTAAACCAGCAGTAAACTGTCCTTTGTGGTGCTAATGTAAATTTTACTCAGTTGTTATAGTTTATCCAACGGATTTACACATTTAGATTAAATGACTATTTATTTTGGTTTCAGTTGTTAAGATTTGGGAACACAGTGGCATCACTACAACAAAGTCAGACGGGGCAAGAAACCATCAGACAGGTTTTAAACAAACCAGCAGTTTATCAAGATGATCTAAACCACGTTATTTGGAGGGAAAAACAAAAAGTAAACACATTTGAAGTGTCGCAAATAATCTCTCACTCCCTCCCACGCAAAATGTTTGTTCAGTTGTTTGTTCAAATGCCGAAAAATAACTAAAAAGTTTACTTTTAACTGACACAGACCTATAGCAGTCAAGTGAATTTTAATTCGTATCTATCACGATCAAAGGCACGAGTAGTATGATGTCATTATAGAGCCACAAAACCTTGTAGGCAACAGATGACAAGAACACAGGAAACTGCTGTTTGGCTCCTGTCTTGTAACAACAGTTAACACTGGTTTCTTTTAACCACAGTAGAAAAGTACTTTTAACTAGAAACAGAAGTCTCACTCAAGGAAAAGTCTTGCTCTGAAATCTCACGAGAGGTTGACTTATTGCATGAAGACAAAAGGATCTTACTCTTTAATAAAACTGTCTGACTGTTATTCTAACTGTCTGATAACATTATGGAAAGGATCCCTACAGAGACAGAGTCTGTCAGTGGCAACAACAAGCACTTTTAGTGGACGAACTTTGACGGGCGCGGTTTCCCCAAAGGATTAAAGTGCAGCCATTGCAGCCCGTTCGCGGATGTTGGCAGAGGTGATCTACTGGACCAATTCCAAAACTTTTGGTAAGTGTTAGCCTTTTTGACCCCAAATTTTATAAAAATAGGGCCCAGGTTTAAAATACCAGAGTTTCCCTTTAACCTAGTCATTTTTGTGCCTAACCAAACCTTAGCCATAGACATGGCAGATTAGACTTTTAGCTAACCTGGGGTTTTGTTTACAACTTATTTGATTTTCTGACTGCTTGTGAGTTATTTTTAGTGATGTTATCAATTCAATTCAATTCAATTCAGTATTATTTATATAGTGCCCTGAGATTTATATAGTTATCTCAGGGCACTTTTTCGAGTAGAGCAAGTCTAGACCGACTCTTTATATTTACAGAGACCCAACATTTCCCACCATGAGCAAGCACTATGCGACAGTGGCAAGGAAAAACTCCCTTTTAACAGGTAGAAACCTCGAGCAGAACCAGGCTCTAGGTGGGCGGTCATCTGCCTCGACCGGTTGGGTTGACACAACACAGAGATGCAACGCAATGGTTGTGGTAATGGTATGGATGTTAACACCAACAGAAACAACACTAAGAGCAACATTATAGCAGCAATACTAATAATAATAGCAACAGCAACTACAGCAGCGGGTGCAGAGGAGGAGCACGGGGGCAGCAGGTGGCCGCAACCATAGATCCAGACTCTACAGCTCCGGAGGCAGAAACACCTGCAGAAAGCAACAGAAGGAGAGAGAGAGGGGAGAGAAAGCACACAACTACGGGAAGAAGTTGAGTTAGTAACAAGCATTGATGGGATAGTTCACAGATCTCTTCAATTTGAGTGCAATGTTACATCACAGGTACGAATGAGGGCCAAAATTATGAAAATAAGCTCCAAGTGTATGAAAGCAGAATTAAATCCTTTAAACTGTTTATTGAGTTGGTGATCAAATGCTTTTTTTCTGCTCTTTTGAGGTGTCTCAGTTGGATACCTCAGTCACACCACACACTGTATACTGGCCCACTTTCACTGTGAAAGCAGGTTGGTGTGCTTTCTCAGATGCCTCCTCAGAATGCAATCCAGCTTTTTTCTTTTCCTCTCTCTCTCTCTCTCTCTCTCTGCCTCTCTCGGCCTGCAGCCAGGACTCTGGCACACTATTTACTCGTGTGTGTGTGTGTGTGTGTGTGTGCGTGAGAGAGAGAGCTTTAGCCTTTGGTACTGCGCCAACTCCTGGCATTTTCTCTGTATCAGTGCTGGTGTGTGTGTGTTATCTCTTAGCTAGCAGCATGACTGTTCCTCGAGCTGACACAGTGTGGTAATAGAGCTATTTAATCACACACACATGAGAGAACACATGGGTAACAACTTATATAGTGAAATCCTCGGGTAAATTGACTTTATTTTTTCATTTTGCACCTGGAACCTTAAATTCTTTGGTGTGTTAATTATCTCCTTCGCGTTGCTCTGAGGTGAAAGGAAAAGGTCACACCTCTTGACACGGAATCATACAAAAACATCATTGCATTTATTTACAGAGTTCCCTGTTTTTTCTGGGGTTTTTAATTAAAAACAGAAGTGTTGTGGTGTAAAAATAGAGTGTTCAACCCCTTATTTGCTGGCTTTAATGAGGAGCTCAGATCGTGATGTGCAGTTGGGAAATGAAGTGTGATGTTGTGCTGTATGGTATCTTTTTCACAGTTCCCTCCAGAATTCAGCTGAACATGTTGTTAGTGCTTGCAATGCCAACTGCTACAAGTGCTGAAATATGTCATCTTTGAGCTTTTCGGGGCCTACTGTAGCTATCACTTTGATTGGAGTTTGATGCCTGCTCCTCAAACTATTAAAGCTTTGAAGGGCTGATACTAGTATTAGTGCTTTGGGTTGTAGTTCCAATAGACAATTTTTAATGCATAAATTGGTAAATAAATTGGACAATGGTTGTGTTCAATGGACAAAACTGTTTTCAACAATCCTGTAAAAACATACTTTTTGGTCTCATATTTGGACTGTATGCATCAGGTCACCCAATCACTGTAATCGTTTTTAAGGTATCAGACAGCTTTTTATACAATATAAATTCTAAGGGATGTGCCAGTGTCAAAATTTCAGGCTACAATTATTAATGTCACTTTACATCATCACGATGATGGTTAAACTTTCCTGAAATACAACTTTTTAGAGCTGAAATATAGTCTAATTACCTCACACCACCTTTGCCTTGGATTTGATCAAAACACTTACGTAAACTGTATATGTCACCTTTGATGGGCTGTGTAAATGCGTCAATATAAAATACACTTAAAAACATCATAAACACAAGCAGGTTGGTTATTAAAAGTTTAGGGTAGCTGACTGTGAATTACTTTGAATGCAGCGTCTGTGTGTCTTAAATATGATGCATCAATTGATGTTGTTTCACAAGAATTTCTTTTGGGAGTTAATGATTAAATCATTTTTAAAAGAGCACTCCACTGATTTAGCATTGCTGCACAGTGTGATGCACAGTTTAACAAAAAGAATCAAAATTGATGCAGCAGAACCAGAGATATCGTCTCTTTTATTCCACACACTCTTCTTCCTTGTCTAAACCTGCTGCCACAATGCAACCACAGTTTTATTTGGTTCAATATTAGCTTGGGTCTAAAGCTTCCACTTTTGTCCGGGATGGTAGAAGAGTCTCTGTCTCTGGCTTGACCTTCCATTTTTTTATTTGTATTTCTCTACATTATTTTACTTTAACTCCCCTATTTAGCATTTATAAGTAGTATATAAAATGGTTTATAATACACTGTAATCTTGTTGTAAGCAGCTATAAGGGCAATTTCAAGTTAAGATATATATATTAAATATATATATATATATAAAAACATATGTTTTTTTATATTTATGTAGTGTGTCATTGTTATGTTATGTTATTGTTATTGTTAGTTAAGTTTCCTTTAATGTTTAAGTTTTGATGTGATTATTCTATGAACCACTGTGGTGATAGAGAGTGTGGGGGGGGGGGCATTTAAAGCACTATGAAATGGGATTGCCCTTCATGTGTTAATTAAAGCTCATGTGAAGTTTAAATAAATGTTAAAGTCACACTCCAACCTGAGCAGTGACAGCCTATGAACCATCAGCAGTGTGGTAAAAGGTCCATATGCCTGCAGTGTTGGCACAGCTAGCTTTGCTCACACAAAGGCTAATGCTAGCTGAGTTTAAGCCAGCTTTTTTATAGCTCAGCGCTAAAGTGGAAGCTCCCGGGCATTTTGTCTCCACCCTGCCATCCTCTCATCAGCAGTAAAAGCCCTCCATTTACAGGACACGGAGCTGAGAGGGAATGCAGTGTGCACAGGGCAGCGGTTACACAGACAGATTACCTGCAAATCCCACCCCGGGGGAATGGAGAGCAGCCACATCAGCAGACTGCACGCCACACACACACACACACACACACACTCACACCCCTCGGAGTAAGACTATAACCACACCAGGCCACATAGGGCCAAGCCACTTCATTCCTGATGCAGGAGGGAAGAGGGTGGTGCTGATGCAGTCGGACTGGCTAATGCGAATGTGAGTGGACTACCAGGGGAGCAGAGACTCCACATAAGGTCAGAGAGGTGATGGAAAGTCATAATAATGATTGAATCAAATGGCAAAGGTCCTAATGTTAGGGCTGGACCATCTGCATGCTAAAACCTGTCTGGAAGAGGGGCACTCTCTGATCTAAAGCATGAGTTCTTCTAACTCAGAAAAAAATCTGAGATATTTTTTATACTAGGGTGATTATTACTCTAATGTTCAAGTTGCATAGCAAAACTTGTTAAAGCTGCACTAATCAATATTTTTATATTAAAAATTGATCAAATGACTGTGTGTAATGTGAAAGATGTTGCTTGTACAAACCCACAGAGCATTATCACCATCTCTGCAGTTTCCCCCAGTTTGATTGTTTCAGCGTCTTTCAGCTCATTTTCTTTTTTTGTTTTTTTACAGATTGCAACCCAATGAAAACAACTTTAACTTTAACTCACAGCGTTAATGTTAATTAGCTAGCTGATATACTATATACTGCCAGTGCCAGCATTTTTTCAGGGAAAGTATTGCTCAGTGACATCTAAAAATTAGAAGCCTGCATTTAACATTACCCAAATGTTTTCACATTGCAAATAAAAAAAGCAAAGGTTTATATTTGTTAGGCATGGAACCTGCAACCAGATCCAAATCAGAACCAGCTATCGAAGCCTGTTGGCGCAAACGGTTTTTCTGTGCAATGAAGAATTATTACCAACATTTCAAGTGTGTTCACTTTCAGTTTTACCTGCAAATAAAGAGTTTTAGATCATCTGGATAAACTGTTGGTTTGTTTCCAACCTGTCTGATCATCTCACTGAGTGTATTTCTTGTGCCATCTGACCTATTTTTAGTGATGTGATCTTCAGCGTCAATAGAGTGCTGCAGGGATTTTTGTAGGTCAACCCAGAAGTTAGCATCGTCCTGGATGCCAAACAAACGTTTATGATACTTTCACGTTTTGTTTGGCAAGATAATCTTCACAAATGAACACATCTTTTATGATTTTTGAAGCATAAATGCAATCACTAGAAGTAAAAAGCTAACGTTAGGCTATAAACCAACTACACCACGGTCACATGACTTCAGCGTCACCACCACTAAGCTTCCAACCTGTAATTTGATTTGGCATGCTTACCTCTTCTACAAAAGCCTTTGGGAAAGTTTCAGTTAGAATAGTTTACAAGAGAGCAAGTATGAACACAACAAGGCTGTAAAGGTGGACGAGTGAGTAGATGAGTTTCTGTGTTCGGCGTGATGACGTTTAATTTCCCTGACAACCTCTGTAGTCTCATTTAGCCACTTGTTAGCAACCGTAAAAAATTCATAATTCACGAGTGGGGTATTTACTGATGTATTTTATGTCGTAGAACAAAACATGAAAATCCCTTAAGCCTGTGTTAACCACAGACCTTATTTCATCTAACCAAAACACATTCAAGAAACCCATTGACTTCTAGAAGAGGGAACAGGAAGTGCAAACATGCTAACTCACTTCTGGGTTTTAGGACTCATTCCTGCACCACTCTATTTCTCAAGAAAGTTACACACATGATCTATTGCTTCCTGCAGCCCTTCTTCTGTTATAGACATAATAATATGTATCGTCCTCTTACACAAGCAACATAAGTTCCATGCCCAGTGTTTCCCCTGTGTTTCTGTGTTCCCAGATCTCAGCAATTAACTTGGTGACAACAATGTTACCATAACTGATAGAACTGCTGGCCAAATCTATGCAACTAAAACCCATGTTGTGTTAAAACTGGACAGTTCCTTTAACTTAAAAAGTCAAAAATGAAACACTGATCATCAGAGTTGAATTTAAATGTCTCAACACATGACCTCCACATCCTCCACCCATCCTTCTACTATGCTGTTTTGTGTCAGTAGGCTGCCTGTTTCTAGGCATGTGTCCTATAGTTAAGTCTTTTATTGTAGAGAAATCCTTTTGGCTCAGTTATTGATCACAATGGATGTTATTTAAATTTTGAGACATGATGCTCATTTCACAATATTTGATATTTGAACCACCAAAAATTGAACTAAGTTACGTAAATAATACATTTGAGTCTGTGGGTACTGAGACTTTAAGGAAATGGTGATAACGTGGGACAAACCTTTCTACAAAGAATCAGATACTATATAATACAATCACATTAGTCAAGTGTTTGTATCATGTGCAGTGACCTGCTCTGTACGGACACAGTTAGTGTGGGTTGCTGATCAGATGGGCATTTACGGTTACATAAATAATCACATGTTCACAAAAACAATGACATGTAGAAATCAAATGATTTTCACTTTTTTCAACATAAATTTTGATCCTTTTCATAAACACATTATATAAGCTCACATTCAGCAGACACTTTCAATCTTTCTACTAAATGAGTCTTTTGGCGAGTACAACACCAGTTTTACTTTCTGAGTGAGAGCTCAGCTCAGTATATATGTGGGATTTGAAGGGACCACAGAGATGACGTAGTGTTTGTGTGCTGTTATTACTCAGCAGGGACAACCTCAAGGATGATCTGCAAGGTTCTGTTGAAGGAATCTGAGGACACAAAGAAAACCACAATGATGTCATGTTATATATAAGGTGAAATGTTTGACACATATTAACTTAATGAGTGGTGGGAAAAAAATGAGGGGTGTTTTAAATTCACAAAGAACATTTACAAGGTTGTAACAACCTGAGAATGTACAAATGTTTAAGCCTATACATCAGAAATGAGATACTATTAGCAAAAATGTGCAATTAGCACTTTAGCAAGCGCTTATTAGCATTGCAAAATGAACACGCTTTGTTAGAGATATTACTGCTATCTGAGGGTTGGCCTCACTTCCTTTCCTTGATTGTCTTTGAGTTCTAGGGCAAATGGAACTATTTAACAAGTCCATCATTTAGGACACCATTCAGTATAATCTGGTTTGTAAGTGACTTTACACAATTAAAAAGATAGGTTCCAAGAGGGTTCTCCGTGGGTAGAGTGCTACCTAAATCTTTGACTTCTGGGAAACCCCTTTCTGTTAACCAGCTTTTGGAAATGTTGTTTAAAAGGCAAACATCAGGAACCTGTAAAAAACCTGTTTTGGGAGAAATGTTCTTTTTAAAACCCTCCAGTCATTGACACCTTTAGAAGGTGACAAAATAAGATTCCTACAAATATTTTTGTGGAATTTTTTTGTTTTAATTTTGGCTCTTGAAGCTAACTGGCTCTGACCCTGACCTTCTACAATGAGAGCCTCTAGCAAATCAAGAGGATATCACCCTGAAGGGACCCACGTTGACCGCCTGAATAATGGTTCTTTGTATAACCCAGTAACCCTTTTTGATAAAATATTTCTTCCTGTAATTGGGTGTAAATGGTTGTCAAAAACATATATTCTTCATAGAACCCCTTTAGTAAGAGTTCTAGGTAGAAGCCTCAAATTAAAAAAAAGTATGGTCAAAATTAGACGTTTTTGGACCAAACAGTTCTTCCCTGAGAGGAACTGCCCACTGGGAAGCTCCCCTTCGAGAACTACATACCTTCAAAGGCTTTTATTCTGTTTGCATTCATACAGCCACTAGGAACTCGGAAGTGACGTAAGCCGGCCAGTGGTTGATATAGCAATGTCATTCACAACGTCACACACAAGATTTTTATATTTCGCTTTGACGAGTCAAAATCACGTTGTATATCCCCCGTCGCATATGCACTCAATAAAGCCTGGACTTCACTGTCAGTCCATTTGTCCGTGTTTCAAGCTGTTACACAGGTTTTTTAAGTTGGCGGTTCCTGGTGCTGCATTGGCTCATGTGCTCCACCAATCACCGTACACTTACATCACTTAAGGTTCCTTTTGTGCTGGGAGAGTACCTACTCTGAAGTAGGAGCTAAAAAAGTCAGTGAAAATGGCATTCTGAGAACTACGATCATTCCCAGTTCTTGCAGCACGAACACAATAAAAAGGGGAGGGGTCCTCCAACTGTTCTTAGAACTATGAAAAAGTTCCTCCAGTCCGAAAACACCTATTGATGCAGCACAGGCCGAGTATCCTGACTTTTAGTCCCTAGTATCAATCAAGCTTCAAAAGCAGTAGATCCTACAATTCCCATAGTGCAACTCAGTAGCATCACGCAGTAGACTGTCCATGCCTGTTAAATGCCCTCACGTTTTAAAGCATATGCCCCTAGTTTAGAACACAGGTTTTCTATCACATATTTGAAGTCTCAAGCCTAACTCAAGATAATTAATGTAATCATGAAGGTTATCATGTTATCTGTTTTCTCAGACATTACAACCACAGAAGACATTATACAGCTGTTTTCACAGGCTGCGTGGTACTCTCCATGATGAGTAAAGTGACTTTTATGTGAAAAAAAATCCCTTTAATTCTGGGCTACATGGCATTAAAAGTTCAGCATGACCATGTATCCCAAAAATCATCCATCTATTCTAATGTCATATGTGCAGTTGAATGTGAAGATCCACTGTATTAGTAACTGTTACCTAAAGCCCTCTGAAGCCACTTGGGTCTGCGGTTGAAGTAAATGAAGATATAGTAGGCAGGGATGCCAGTGAGGGAAATGGCAAATCCAATCCCTGTGTTGACCGGGTCCGAGTACAGAGACAGGAAGACCATGAAGAAACATGTGAGGCAGAATACCACTGGGATGAAGAGCGGGACCTGTAGACAAGTCAGGAGTGACATCTGTTATTACTATCTTAATACTGTATGTAAACTGATATGAATGCATGTGTTTCATGGAATTAACTAATTCACGTTTCTTTTAAACATTACTAAAGACTTTCTCAGCAAAATGAAACATAGCTATACAAACAAGGTGAGATACTGTGGAATACAACAAAGGTGAGTGACATGTATTTTGGTTAATATTGTGGATCCAGGTAGGATTCAGTACAGCTACAGCTGTGTCCAGGTGTGGAAACACTGACCTTAAAGGGGCGGGGGAGGTCAGGTTTTGTATATCGGAGGTAGAGTAAACCCAGCACCACCACACCGATGAACAGCCAGCGCAGGAAGCTCATGAAGTTCAACAGGCTGTAGATGTCTCCCACAAACAGCTGGAGGATGGTCATAGGGTACTGTACACACACACACACACACGGACACACACACACAGCCAATATGATAGTTGCTGTGGTTTATTTGTACCATGGCCAGAGAAGATTTTCTTGTTTCTGATTGGATGGCAGGTGTCCATTAAAATCTGTTTGCAGGACACCTCAAACACAGGTCAATTGTTAACCATATATCAGCATGCAAGGTATATGCAGGTAACCATAGCAACAGCATTATGCTTCACAACACGTTATCAGTGAAATGTCATTAACATGTAATATGTTGAGTATTGTTTCAGTATATACATTAATATGTTGTTATTATAGATTTTTGTTCAATGCTAGTTGCTATTGTTGTTGTCAGTGGTTATTTCAAATGAGTTTATTGGTGATATTTAGTGTTGTCAGTACTGTCTAATTACAGAATCAACAGTTATTGATTGTTGTTATTGCAGTAAACTGACCAGTATGAGGACAGCAGCCAGTGGAGTGTGTCTGCGGACGTGGATCATAGACAAAACTTCAGGGAGGTGTCCTTCACGTGATGCCACGTAGAACATTCTGGTAAACACACACACACACACGGGCACATATACACATACAGAAATATGAACAAGAATGACAATAAATACTGAGTTAATATTAAACTGATTGATTGTATGACTCAAACAAGCTCATTTTAATCTTGCGCTCTGTTTTCTAATTCTCAAAAAGAGTATCAGGAACCTGCACACTATGAGCATACAAACTCCAAACAGAGGCAGTGAACTAGAACACACTGCAAATTCTCAAACACTGGATTTATTTGCTTCAATGTATGTAAGTTAAAATACGAGTTACGTTAGTAAGTCACATGACGTAAGTCGTTAGTCATGTGATTTCAGCTGTGTCTCAAATCGCGTACTTCCATTAGTACACCTACATGCAATATACTGTGTATACTGTGTACTGACTTGTGTAGTGCGTTAATTTTGACAGGGTAGTGTTGTCTCAACTCGAATACTGTTGTGCACTTACCAGAAATGACGATCGCAACCTTTGAACACGTCTTCTTCTTCTTCTTTTTAATGGTGGATTGCAACCGGGCGGAGCATTATTGCCAACATTTTACCACGATTGCCGCACCCCGAAATATCTGCCAGCTTGTTTGCTCGCTTGACTTCAATTCAATTACATTAAAAATGAATAAAAAATGAACCTGCTTTTACTTTTAGCCGTAACAATCGCAACCACGGCCGCCATTTTCATACGTTGGTGGTCCTTCCCTTCTGCTACATAGCCTAGATGGCGACCGTTAAGGGTGAGAAGTGTGCAGCCCCTTCAACCCAACCGGTCGAGGCAGATGACCAGTTTCTGCCTGTTAAAAGGGAGTTTTTCCTTGCCACTGTCGCCTAGTGCTGCTCATGGTGGGAACTGTTGGGTCTCTGTAAATATAAAGAGTCGGTCTAGACCTGCTCTATATGAAAAAGTGCCCTGAGATAACTTTATTATGATATGGCGCTATATAAATAAAACTGAACTGAATTGAATTGAATTGAAGTGCAGCATTCCACACTCTGACTGTTTTGTGTTCATCATCCGGGTACTCATAGTAAACTGCATTTTGCCATACTTGTCAGTGTGAACACACTTATGCACTCAAAATATTAAGTGTAAGTACGCAATTTGAGACACAGCATTCATTTATGTAACTAACTAACGTAGCCTACTTATTTTAATCCAAACCATGATCTTTTCCTAAACCTAACCAAGTAGTTTTGGTGCCTTTGGTACTCTCCAACGATCATATATTGTTTCGGGAGTCATTGGTAAATGACCTATTCTGTCGTTTAGGTATGAGGACGTGTTAATTTTTTATCATATATTAGTAAGAAGCTTCCCTGTTTCTCTTCCAGTTTGCAATTTTCATTGACTGTTGCCACTTATTGACAGTAAAAGTGACTTGAAATAATAAGTCAATGAAAACTGTTTTTCCTTAGCGCAGTTGATTAATAAATTTGATTGATGAGATATAGCTCTGGTGTTGTACAGATGGAATTAGTGTTGTGGAAATGTACATCATAATTAATTTACCATGTCAGCTACCAGAGTGCAGGTAATTTCCCCTCCTTCAAAGATTTTTACCTGGTCTTTATTAGTGACTCGACTTTTTTGTTCCTTCAACTATTATTTGAGACTTATTTGAGGATCTGTACCTTGACAAGGCAAAGAGGCCGCCATTCATGGAGCCGTAGCAGGACAAGGCCACAAACACGGGCACCGCTATCGAGAAGTTCCCCATCAGCTTCTCTGCAAAAGTCTTTGACAGGTAGAAACAGAGGGAGACGCACAGAGGGAGCAAAGTGAGCAAGAGTACTTGTTTCTTCAGAGATGTAATAAGTGACCAGCATATATCAGCAGTGTATCTGCACACAAACTACAACACACAAACTTATGACAAGGTTTATTATTCACTTATTTCACCTGAGGATATATAACATTATTCACTAGATCTTTTGATCTTCTTTTGGGTATCAAGATAGCTAGCTTATCTGCTACGAAACTGACTTTATTGACTTTGTTTTTGTCACTTACATGCTTATTTAATTATTTACTTACTTATGCTTATTTGCTTTCTTTTTAAGAGTGAGATAAAAAAAAAAAGCACCTAGCTTGTTGCTAGCTCGTCAAGAAATAGCTCCAACTTGAAACTCCCACTAAAACCACAAATTGTCATTTTTACATTTCTGTTTGTGTATGGAGCTAACAGACAAGACACAACATGTTTCTTTGTGAGCTTTAGATGTGTTGGTAGGAGTATTTTTTGCTGTTTCTCTCTGCTTCCGGTCTTTATGCTAAGTTAGGCTTCACCGTGTACTGACTCCAGCTCTGTTCTTCACGCACTAAACATTTTTGGGGAAAAAAGCGAACAAATGCATTTCCCAAAATGTTAGACACAGCTGGGTTCTGCTATGAATGTATCAAAGGCCCCAGCTATCAGTTTATTGAATGTGGTTTGTCTTATTTATTAACTGTACCTAGTTAGATGGAATTAAAGCAGTTGACAGGGCTGCTGGCAGTAATTGTCATAAATGGGTCATGCAGAAGTGGGAGCAAAAGCTGCTTATTATTCATGAAGCCATTCAGTGCTGATTAGTCACAGTCCACGCTTATATGGACAAGCACGGACTGTAGCCTAAGGGACAAAATAGGAATTTATCTTGTTCATGTGTTTGTATGCATGTGTATTTGTAGTTTTATACAAAAGGACACTGAACACAGGGACATAAATGATGTTGTCAATTTCTAGGCAACCACTCTTTAATGATGCAATACTTTTTAGTATGCTTGACTTCTATTTAAAAAAAATGTTTTTAACAGAGCAGTAAGGCATTGAAAGCATTAAAGAAAATGGTCATAAGACATTTGCTATTAACCCAAGTATCATACAGCCCACCTACTGAAACAGGATTACTCCTGAAAAATATGTATTTTACTACAGAAAACACAAAGATCACAATGTGTGCAGTTCAGATTAGGGATGTATTCACTGAAAGAGGTCTCCACCATGAGATTGAAGAAGGCCAATGTTTTTGTATTGTTGCCTTGGTGAGGTTAGTTTTCTTTTATAATGTGCCTTTGAAATTGTAAGAGGCTGGATCTGAATCAGTGATGGAAAAGGCTAAAGTGGTTATCATATTTTTTATTAAACATAATCCCCCCCAATATTAACAGGCTCAGGTCAATAGACTTTGGTGTCCCCAGAATTCAAGTGCATAATTTCCTTTGTAGCCACAAAAGTATAAAAGCAAACTTTTTGCTCAGGTTGAAAAGATAACACTACTGTTACTTCTGTCTGAGAAATATGCTGTAGGCTACATTAAATAATATCCCATCTATAAGAAAGTGCAGAGTTCTACTAGGGCAAATATAACTGAGAAAACATTTGTAATAATAATTAATGTTAGCATTTAAAAAAAAAAATAGAGTAGGATCCAACTTAATGCAAATATGAAATGTTAGCTAATCTGCCATCAAAGATTAGCTCATCAGGCCTACATAAGGTAATGTGTTTGTCACTGAGGCTACAGTGCTGCATTATGTATTAGTTTTGAAGGCAGCGTGAGTTTAGGCACACTTGATGAAAATGCTCTAAAATCAAACACTGACCCTGACAACACAAGAGAGGTCATTTCTTTCAGTTTGCGAGGATATACTATATTAGAGTCTGTGACACATGGTTTTATTTCCCCTAAGCTAACATTCTTGTTAGCTAGCTATCCTTAACCCTAACATCACCTGCACTTAGGGTTGCCAAGGTTGAAAAATAAGGGACACTTTGCCAGCTCCCCAGATTTTGAGTGTCATACACTTCATTTCCTGCATACTGGTGAATTTTCCTGCACCAATTTGTGCTTTTTATGCAACAGTTTCAAAGTCCACAGCTACTCTCAACATGAATGTAAAGGAAATAAAGAGTCCATAAGATTAAATAACAGTTGCATCACTTATATTAAGGATTAAAACATCAGATCATAGACATGGCCAAAAAACATATGTAGCCAGGTGAAAAATGGGTAGAGAGTGTCTTTGGGCTGTTTAAAATGCATGATATGATTTGCCTGTGGAGTTACTACTGTAATAGCTGTTCTTTTGTTGTGGAGGTGATGCTGTCACTTTAAGAGCAGATTGAGGGCAAATCGCGTGAGACAGAGTGCACTAAAGTGAGGAGCTTCGTTAAGCAGTAGGCAGGAGGAAGTGGCCGGACTGGGAACTAATGACTGCTGAGGTGTGTATTTTGCCCATGGGTAGGAGAAATACCCCTGTAAACGTTGATGAGAAACAAAAATGAGTACCACTGTCAGTGGATGAGAGTACATTTAAGCTAGATGAATAAGGTTGATGAATGATGATTTTGTATTCTTGCCGATTCTTGTAGATTGGTAAAACGGATTGAGTGTGTGATATCCCCACCACGCTGAGGACAATACTGAACAGTGCGGCAGTGTAAGTGGTGATAAAGTACACTGATAAATAGAATCATATCATGGTGATGAATGCTAGCTATTTCAGTAAACTGTGTCCATTTTGTATGCCTCTGCCTAATTTAGAGGGGAGATCGAATGCTGTGTTGAGTTCCGTGTGTCTTAGCACGCAGGCTGCACACTGGATTTAGAGTGAGTTCGTGACTTTCTTCTAAAAAAGTGTATTTTGAGTTCATGTAAGAATGCTCGTGAGAGTATATTTTGTTGATGAATGTATATTTCCCAGTGAACTAATGTAATTTACTGTAAGGTAACTCTATACGTTTTGTGGTTTAACAGATGTATTTATTTGTGTCATATTTCTATTTTCTTTATTTAGAAATAAGTCACTACTGTTGTCTAGAGTTACCTAATGTCTGGAGTCCCTCAAGTTGAGTTAGCTGCAGGTTTAGTGAGCTAACTGTCTACTGTAACCGCCTATAGCCTGCCCACACTTTTGTTTATTATAGTGAGCAGTGTAGAGCTAAGAGTTGACATTAAGTTTCCGCTAGGGAAGGTGTTTCAGGTGGTGTGTAGAAGACACATCTCCTTTCCTGTTGGCAATTTAGCAGAGTATTTCCTTCACTCCTAGTTTGTAGTCATAGACCTGACAAACAACATTGCAGTGACAATGTATAAAGTCCTGTGTGAAAGAAAAGACTGCTAGTGGAAGTGATGCACCACACTTAGGTTGCAGACCTGGGGTCCCCAGACATGACGTCTGCAGTTGGACCCTCTTGATATAATGGGACCTCATGAGAACAGGGGGATACCTTTTGAGATTTTGAAATTGGTTCCTGATAGCAGTACAAGTTTATACCAGTTCTGCCTGAAATAAAGGTACAGTTAATAATGTCAGTTGAGGTGGCACATTGATTGGGAAGCCTAGGGTGAAAAAGTATCAGGTTCAATTCTATGAAGGTATATTTGGTGCAAAACACCCGAGCACCTGTGACAGTGAAATTTGTAGTTGTAGAAAACAGTCACACGTGTAACAGTAAATTTGAAGTCACAGAGAAAAATGCTTTACAAAGTAGCAAACCTGTAGAATTTTTTTCTCTCCCACAAACACAACACAGCAGTTACACCATCTCAAATTCTTCATTTCAGGTGCACAAATCCTATGCTATGAATCACAAATTAAGAAAATCATACGCTCACATTTTTGCTACAGTTGCTGCAGTGAATATGGCGCAAAACACATTCACACACCCGTATAAAAAATGTAAAGTCATGAACAAAATTTGTGATGACTACCTTATGATGACTTATCTGTATGCAATTCTTCAAAAACTCTTCAACTCTTTCCATCTAGTAATCTTCACACTCTTACATTACATGAACGCACATCTAATTTATGCGGTCTAAAATTACTAATTGTGCCTTGAGGCAAGCCTCTTCCAGACAAGTTCTCTGTAATTAAGTTTGAGATGTAAACTTTTTCCAGCTGTCTGGGAGAAAGGAAGAACAGAGTGTAATTCTTTTATCCCATCACAGCCTTCTAAGAACAGATAAATGCTCTTAACACCTTTCTTAAGGCGCTCCTATCACTCATCGTACACAGGGCAATAAAACTAACTACATTAGAAAAGATCAGACATCTCTTGGCGAATGAGTCTTCCCCAGCTATAGGCTTACAGTAGCACTGATAGCAGTCCTCAGTCTAATAAGCAATGGTGGCTGTTATTAGGGGATGTCCGTGATTTGATTAACATTAACAGGGCTGGGCTGGAACAATCACATTAACAGCTGCTGGGAAGCCGAGCTGTCAGAGACACTTCGCTAATAATGACATGTTAAGTGCAGGAAGGCAACCGTGGTGCTCACATTAGGAGTAAACACAACTAACAGCAGAGAGGTGAGACCTCAACTAAATGCTTTCAAGTAGCACACACTGTAGGAGAGCCAGCGCCAGCTCCAAATGTGAATAACTCAACATTAAGTTGCCAGCTAGTTGGTGGTTAGTTTTAAAATGTAAAAATGAATAACTGGGAAACACGGATGACACTAGAAAAAAAACTACATTTACTGTTTTTCCTGAGAAGCTTTTAGTTAACATGTACATGAAGCATTTTTTATTTTATTCAGGAAAACTCCACTTATTTAAGTGACTTACTGTAATAGTCTTGGCCAATATATGCAATAGTCCAGGGCTTTTCAGTCTGACACTGTAGGCCCCCCTCAGACTGAACTGAGACAACTGCGCCCCCCTAACGCCTCCATCTACACCCCCACTATTTTAGCCTATATTTGTTTACATTTTGGAAAATTGGCACCATTAAAATAATGCTGAATTAGCTTTCCAAAGCACTTGTGTTTAGACTAAAACATGACTTTTCTGTGGCCATTACACAGCCCTGGTATGGAAAACCTAAAATGCCTGGATAAAAACAAATCAAAATACAATACATATTATTATATGTATTTCACTTTTATTTATGCATTTACTGTATCATAATTAAATGAAAAACAAATGTTAAAAGGACATTTACTTAGCTTTTAGTCTTTAATAACTGAATAAATTGTTTTTCATTGTGACATGAATTTTCCATGCCAAATCAAAATCAAGTGAAGTGTAATGCATTTCTTCTAGCAGAGAGCAGCATAGACCTGCCAATACTAAACACATAGCGACATCATTCATGCCAAAATGAAGAACAATCACCTGTCCAATCACAGCTTGAAGGCGGAACCACGGGTGGACCTGATCACTGCTGACAGGAACTGATGGCCACTATGACAGACAGCCTTTCACATTAAAACTTACTGTTGACAGTACATGAAGTCACATTTGTGATTGAGAATTTCTCAAAACTGCAGACAGTCAGTCACAAATGTAACTTAAAGTACAGTCAGTAGAAGTGTCCCTCTGGCCAACCACACAGTTTGAACTGTCTGAATGAGAAAGGCTGTCTGTCAAGGCTGCCATCAGCAATACCAAGCCCTGTCCATAATCATGCCTCCAAGCTGTGATTGGGCAGTTGGTTGTTTTCATTTTGGCATGGATAAAGTGTCTTCCTCTTAAATATACAAATATATATACTCTCTTGGACCTCTTCATGAAAACTAATGACAGAGCTTTACATTTAGTATTGGCAGGTCTATGCTGCTCTCTGCTGGACAACACTATAATGCAGTACCTCTTCATTTTGTTTTCTGTGTTTTGATTTGATTTTAATGTGGCATGGAACATTTAGGGCTTTTCTATTTTGGTTAAAAGTATTGGCATTACTTACCACAGCGACTGCCTCAGAGGCTAGGAGCTCCTCTGCTGACATCACAGTGTAGTACGCCACGTTGGTCAGCACATAGCAGAAAGTCACAATCGCCATGGAGATACAGATAGCTAATGGCACAGTCCTGAGGGCAGAAACAGCATACTGTCATTCACTTGTGCGTCTCACTTACCTCATTTCACCTAGTGTTCGAATTACATGGGGGGGGCCTAATTTTTCAGGGGTGGGATGTTACTGTACACATGTATGGGCATACAGTACATGAATGCGCCCGCCTCTTGGCACATTTTTAATCTATTCATGAAAACTCTGCAATCATTTTAGTTGTGATATGTCACCAGTTAATGTTTGTTGACAGTAGGAAGCATTCCTTTTAGCTCTGGTTTGGTCTCCACCAACTCCTGAGAAAAATATCTGGCTCTAAATGCTCCACTATATTCACCAGCTAGTCGCTAACTGTGTTTGTCAGCTGTTTGGTGATGAGCAGGTAGTGTACAGTGGGTTTATAAGTGATTTTTCACTGAAAACAGCTGCCTGCTGCTGATGGAAACTAGGTTGATGAGAGCGGTGAGACTGGACCAAAACAGTAAGTTGAACAACGCTAAAACGCTCTGTAAAGTTGAGGGGAACTGTGGAGCTGATGATAACTCTGATATTTCCCAGTGATATGGCTTAATTTTCCTTTGTGTAACTACTGAAGATATAAAGAAGGTATGAAGATATATATTACCTATACCGTTACACATGCATTCAACTTACCGTTCAGGGTTATCTACCTCCTCTGTCACAAAGTTCAAATAGAACCTGCAAAAGGACACAGTTATTGTATAACCTCCAATGATTAATGGACAGCAAATCATGTGTAATGCATATGGAACATACAAAATGATATGTAACAAACTGAGACAATGTAAGATTATGTTTGATGACTGGTCCTGTATGTATGTGCATATGTGTGTTCGTGTGTGTGCGTGTGTGTGTGTGTGTGTGTGTGTGTGTGTGTGTGTGTGTGTGTGTGTGAGGCCATACCTACCACCCAGCATATGCATACATCCCAGAGTAGAAGGCCAGTGGCATACCAGACAGCTTCACATTGTTCAGCTCAAAGGCATTCTCAAAGTTTCTGGTCTCTCCTGCAAACACACACACACAAGGACACACATTTCTTCTTGTTGACTGTTTGAAGCATCATAATTGTTGCAGCAATGGAATGATCTGTGCAAATAGTTCTTACACAAGACCAGGAGCGATGGTAGCCATAAAAATAACAATAATAATAATAATAAGAGCAGTTTTAACAATAAAACAGATGGATGAAGCAGTACTCTGCCTTATTAGCTTGGAGAAATTGATTCTGCTGTACAACACAGGTACTTCAGACAGATGAAATCACTCTCAAATGTAATCAGTGTTCTGTTTTATGCAGACGCTCACATTTATGAACAAGAACTGTTCATCCAAACTGATAAAACCATCTAATAAGACACTAATGTTGTACTGAATAGTTGAGAGCCTTGAATTGTTTGGAATGTTCACTGCGTGAAGACATACAGAGGAGAACATAGATATTACCAGGGTCAGATTAGTCAGATAGGGGGACCCTGGGGCAAAAATTTGACAAGGGGCCCCCATTGGCCCCTCATTTGTGGTAATTAAGTTAAACACATTTTTTTTTTAAGAATATCCACCATGTACATTTTCACAAGACAGGTAATAACCCAAGAGTCTCCTTAAAGCCCTTATCATTTGAGATGATATTGTTTTTTTGTGGTGCATATTCCCAAATAAATTTGCAATCAATCAAATGATCACAAACCAACTGCCACACAATCAATATGGGGGCTTTGGGGCCCCTCTGGGCCGGGGTCCTGGGGCAGTTGCCTGCTTTGCCCAGTTGGTGATCCAGCTTTGGATAAGACAATGACATACAACACATATAAGTACAGTAATTAACACGATTCCTAATAAATGTTATAAATGTAGTTTTATTAAGTTATGTTAAAAGGAGCTGGCTGTTTCCATAGTAACATGAAATGGTGCAATTTGTGGTATCTTTAGAGCTCAGCAGGTATCAGAAATACAGTTTTCGATAACCCATACTCTCAAATTAAGAATTCATGCCAAGTTAATACCTTGTGTGCATGAATCAACTCATCCTCATACCTAAACATCAGAATGTGAAACGGGCGCAGTTTGGTTAGGTTTAGGCACCAAAACTACTTGGATAGGTTGTAAGTTAAGTTACATCACGTGATTTACAACTTATGTCACGCGACTTAGTAACGTAACTTAACTTACATAACTTAAAGCTGGGGTAGGCAAAATCTGTGCAACCTATTCAAAACCTTCCTCCTCTCTCTCTGCTGCCTCGTATCACTCCGCTAAGCCCCTCCCACCAAACCCACAACTTCGACCGGCAGCAGAAGGAGTCGGTTCCCCTGCGAAACCATATCGCTTGTAGGGTTCGCTCTCCATGGTGTGAGCCTCACCGAGACCACGGTCTCTCCCGCTGCGACTTGTCTTCTCAAAGACGCCCCTCCAGCGCTTCGCAGCCACAGAGCAGAGCGCCCCAGGCTTCAGAGGCAGCTGCAACGCCGTCCAGCAGCCGGATGAGAGGCAAGTACACCACACACACACCACTTTCCCCTGCCAAGTAATTCCCCACTGTTTGTCATCATGCCTCTTTGCCACTCGTCGTTACGAGCGCCATGGCATTGAACATAATGAGCCTGAAGCTCCGTGTGGAGCTGGGACGTGTTGTTTTGTACTATACACCGCTGCAAAGGAGGTGTTGGAAATTTATCACAAGTTTCAGGGTTTTCGGAAGGATATTCCGCCATTGAATCAGGCTTTCATCGTCTGAAGGGACGTGCACGCGCATCTGCTCTTGTAGCTTAGCCAATACGAATGCACCGTCTCTCTGAAATAACCTGTGATTGGCTAAAGTCTACCGTCACGGGCTAGATTTTCTGAAGCCTGAAAACAGAGCCAAGAAGGGGGGCTGAAGTAGAGGTCTGCTCTCAGACCACTTGAATTACAATATGCTGAATGGTTAATATGACAGTTTTGCCCAATGACGCCAAAAGAAAACTGCCTACCCAATCTTTAACGTTACAATCTGACATAAGTTAAAATAAGTCAACGTTGACTTTTGGTTCACGGGGCACAAACAGCTGTCTCCTGGGTGAAAGTCCTGTGTTTGAATCATGTACCTACCCAGGCTTCCTCCCTACGCAGACTTTGTCACTCTTAATGCTACCTGACCTACTTCTTTGCTCCCGTCATAATTACTACGGCCACTAGAGGCCTAACAATAAATGTAAATATGGGTCATAATAAGCTGCTTGCACAGACAACCTATATGGTCATATTTCTGGCATGAATTGGTACTTGATGAATTTCTTCAGTTGTTGACAGGACTTATCAGAACAGAAACAATTTTATCCCATAAAATGTCTTTAATGGATATCAAAGATAAACATGGTGTTGTGCAACAGCCAAAACCCAAAGTGTAATTAATTTTAGGAAAAAATATATAAATTCATGGTTAGAATCTTTTAATAGGAAGTATGAATTACACATTTGTGGTCACAGATTATCTACAACTTTACCATCAATACCTTCCAGGTTTCCAATAAAAATGTCTTTGTTAGTGACCTACTTTTTTCTCCCTTTTAAAATGTTTTTTTCATTTATTCATTTTCAATTTATTTTGAATATGCATATTATATGTCTGTGTGTCTGTATGAATTTGTATGTCTATATGTATGCATACATATAGGGGCAGGTTGTATTGTAGCGTAGGGATATTGGTTGGTTTCTGGGCAAAATGGGTTGATCGAATGTGTATGTGGGTGCTTAATAGGGGCTTATTTTTGCCCCGGGGACCCCTAGCAGGTTAATCCAACAGGCATTATATATACAGTATATATATATATACACATACATATATGGTTTATTAGTGATCCAACCCTGCTTCTAAACTCTCTTAGCCTTTTTATGCCAAGGACCCATGTTCCCAACAAGAGCCTGATCCATGTCGGATCCTGTATGGGCATAAAATCAAAAAAGCCAAGACACCTCCAAAAGCTCCCTGGCATTTGTTTACTTTTAGATACAGCATTGAAATAAATCATTTTGCACTATTATGCTTTCTACATTAGAGGATCGGAGGTGGTGTGCAAGTCAAGAAATGTGAATGATAATTATGAGAGATCATTGTGAGTAACATTAATTGTATAGCTTAAATTAACATTGACCACTATTGCATGTATAGTAATATTTTAGACACAAATAGCCAGATCTTAAAGTGAGGTCCATCTCTGAGGGGAAGACAGTGTCTCTGTAAGCTGTGATTCAGGGCCTCTTATAAAACCTGCTGTGAGGACATTGTGAAATGCCTGAGTTGTTGCTTGCTGGGAGCAGCTGTGTATCACGGCCTGCAAGGCTTCAAGGTTATATTTACAGTGCATGTTGTTGTGTGAGACTTAGGAAGGCATGTTAATTGTTGCAGCTGAGCACTCTGTGTGAAGTCTGAGAATGTTCCTGAACAATAGTAACAAGGATGAAACACTGAATGTCCTACGGACTCTTGGGGTAGTTGGGGCTCTAGTATAGTACTATTAGAGGCTATTAGAGGTGACGATGATAATGGTGGCTATGATAATGATGATGAAGGTGTCTTACCTTTTAAGAGCTGGTACATTCCAGGCACTATGATCATCGCCATGGCCAGCAGCTTGCTGAAGGTGAGGAGGATTTGAATCCTGGCTGTCCACGTCACACTCATACTGTTCAGGTACATAACAGAAGCTACAGGGACAGAGAAAAACAGAGCCTAATGTCCTTACAAAACATATTGAAAGTACATGTGTCTGCAGTAGCTGTGGCTCATTGTGTTTCCAAACATAGAAGTTGGCCATATCATCTCATTACATTCAGTATATATGGTTGCTTTCTGTACAGTTCTTGAAGTGGAATCTCATTTAATCTCTGGAAAATCTTCTCTTAATTTAACATTAGACTTTTAGATATTTTTGTAAACACATAAAACTTAGATTCAGTGCCAATGCAGCAGGTAGTGTGTAGACCAGAGTTTGTGTGCCATTGCAATTGGACAGTTAATGATTATTTTTAACTGTAACCATGATATTTGTCTAAATTTACCCAAATGCTTTATCTGCCATAACCATGATCTTTCCATAACCTCAACCATACTGTAGCTGCATGCACAGACAAATTATTTTAAGAAACATTGGCACTGAATGTTAACAAAACGTTGTCATTGGTCCTGGCTGGTTGCTCGTTGTGATTGCTAAGACACAGCTAACACTGAATTTAAGTTTTTGTTGGTCTTGTTAGTCACAATACGCCCGCCCCCAGACCCTGATAAGCGGTTCTTGGTTCTAGACCAGCAAAGTGTTGGAGCTGCTCTACCGGTCTAGCCGGTTTTCCTGGCAGAGAGCAGGTTCTTTGGCTGTCGAAACGCGAAGAACTGGTTCGAGATTAGGCACCGGCTCCAAACCGGCCCTTGAACTACCTTGGTGGAAAAGGGGTAACAGACACATTTAACAGCACTCACAGTCCAATACACAATCAGTGTAGTTAAGAAAATAGTATTTAAAATAATATACACTTTAGGTCGCAGTTCTGTGTGTAAAGTTGCAGTGAAACGTGGCCTATGTAGACAGCTGTACTGATTAAGACCGCTGGATTTAAGAGGAGCTGAGAAAATGTGTCATTTAAGGAAAAAATATATCCACACACTAAAGATTTTTGGTGATTTCTGTAACTTTTTTGCAACTACTTCAGTTTTTGATCATGTGTCTGGAGGGTCTTATTGTTGTGTTGTATTTTTTTATCTGATCACTTGACCAGGACGTCAGCAAGATGTAATCATTTTTGTGTATTATAACTTGACCTTTGTCGTGTTGGCCATTTTCCTGATGAAGTTCCAGTAAGGTCGGAACGTTGCCATTTTATTTTAGCCACATGAAGTTTTAGGAGCTTAATCCAGAGTAAGAATACACATTTTCTTTCACTGAGGTTGTTATCTTGCACCTGGCCTAAATGTAGACAGCATGTGCACATAACTACATCTCTGCCACGTCTCTATATACGTCTGTATTGGCACACCAATGTATTAATTTAACGGTAGTCTAGGTATACTTACTTATACCGATGGCGGTGACCAGTTTGACAGCCATAGGGGGGATATCACAAGGCATGAACAGAGGCTCCAGGATGTACTGACCAAAGGCAAGAGAGATGACTGCCATTGCTGCAGGCCTGGAGGACACACACATACACACAAAGGTAGACACAAACATATCAGTACTACATGTTTAGTGCAAACATATAAAACACTGCATTAAATGTAATGTTAGAGTTCCAGTAATCAATAGTTTTATTTAGTTTTATTTTGACATTGAAATGACTACATGTAAAATGAAAGAGGTGATTCAGTGATGATAGGCTACATAAAGAGCGTTTTCACATCTTTCAGCTCATTGTATTGGTTTTACAGGTGAAAAAGTGATATAGCTCTGATAAAAACACTGTACACTACCTGCTCCGCACCAAGCAGCAGACAGACATATTAACCTCAGGAGCTGGTGGAGACCAAAACAGAACTAAGAGGAAAGTGAATATTGGACTTACATTCATCAGGTGGACACAGACATCACTCCAAATGAATGATAATGTTGTTGTAAGCTGGATTTGTAAATAGACAACTGTTTGCTAACATGTTAGCATTATGTCAGTGCTGTGTGTCTGTCATCATGATTTGCATTCATATTGACCCCTAGTGGCCAAAAATTGATTAATGCAGCTTTAATGTACTTTATAAATATAAAATATACTTATTAAGTACAGTATTTTCAGTACAACCATATTTAAGTAAACATTTGAATTCAGAATTTACCCATTTCATTATTTACAACATACATTTTTGGTACTGTTTTAATATACACAATACAGAAATCAACTTATATTAAACTAAACTGGTAGTCCTCCGCGCAGCAGTGTTAGCCACAGCACCTTACAGTATTAGGCACAGCAGCAATGGAGAGCAGTGGGTCATCTACCTCTAACCAGTAACTACAATAAAACCAAACACTGGCAATAGCTGTAGCTTGCTAGCCATCTACGGAAGTCACTAATAATACATTACACCCGTATGGTAGTATGAATAATAAATATTAGCTAGTGTCCTACTGGCTAGATACATAGCTAGCTAGCAATGATGGGATTAAATACAGCTGGCTAGCCAGACAATTCTGAATTCTAACAACATCATTTGCAAACATGAATAGAGCAACTGGGAATTGTTGGGAAAGTGTTTTTAAAGCCAATAAGTTCATTAATGGCAACTTACGAGCAACTTATTTGAAATGTCAATCATCCAAGCTATGAAGCTAAAGTTGTCAATAATATAATTTGATAAGATTTGATTTGTGCAAGTAACTGTTATAATTTTCTATCACAGTTCACATCAGGCAGACCGATCAAGAGGACGTGGTCAGGAAAGAGGGAGGGCTGCAGGGCAGGGCAGAGGCAGAGCAGGACCAGGACGTGGAGAGGACTGCCTCTTTGTAGAGCTCTCTTTCCTGATTGGATAAAGTGGGAATGGGATACTAGAAGATTTATTTTCTGTTTACTGCACAGCGGAGGGACCCGGAGACCCATGTTACTGATCAAACACTCAATTTCAGTGATGGCTGTCAGAATGTAGAGCTATTTAACACTTATTTTACAAAAACAATACAATAACACTAACAGCACCTTTAAATTATAACATTTGTTCTTGTTTCTGTATTGTTCATAATGATATAACATTTTCAAATGAGTCCAACAAAAAATCCTAACTCAATGTCTGCTTTATACAGAGTAATATAGTATATATGGAAAATACTATATGGAATGGTCATATATGGAATATATACAAAAGTTCACTACTTAGGTCATGTGATGCCAACTCAGCTATCTCAATGATAACTGAACAATCTCCACTGATAAATTACATTATGTAGAGTTGGCAGAGTAATCCAGAAATAACTACAACTAACTAGTGATGAGTGATAAGTCACAATGTAATAAGAATATATCTCCACTATCTTCTTAAACCATCACTGAATATTTATAAATGTTCAGGGAATATTTGTTGAACCCAGTTTTAAACCTGGCCACTCACCAACCACCCCTAGACTTCCAACTAACATAACCCCACTCTGATTGGCCATTTCATCTCTCATATATCTCCATGTAACTTCTGTTGTAGCAGGTATTTTGTAGTTATTCAGCAGATATGAGTGTATGTGTGTGTAATATCTGATGGGCAGCATCCTAGACAAACTGTTCCCATAATCTCATCCTCATGTGGTGGACAGTGTGCTGCTGTCTATAGGTTTGGCTTCAGTAAGAATCAAATAAGGTTGGCCGGTCCCACAGGCTCATCTTATGGCTCATCAGTATTTCCCTCTTCATTTCCCACAACAGCCACTGAGCTGCTGCAGCCAGGGAAATCTCTCTTTGTCTCCCTCATTCTTGTTTTCATTCTCTGCCTCTGTCTCTGTTCATTTCCCATGGTTTCCATTGAGCCCTGCTAGCCTGAGGCTGTCATTAAAATTGGGCAGCTCAGGATAGCCACTAGACTGTTTATACTGCTTCGCCTTGGCTATGTACACAGATAGCGGCACATTTTTCTCACCTCACTAGTCTAAACTAAACTCACTATCCCAATTCACAAGGTCACAGCCAGACAGGGCCTTTATTTGCCTGGTGCTGTGGGCTCCTTCATGGAGGACGGCAGCAACTTGGATTCTCAGCACTTACAACGGGTTTCAATGGGGACCCAGAATAATGGCACGAGAACATGTCAAGATGTATCGAAACGACAAACCGCTCCTGCATCATAATCCACTTCTCTGTTGTCGAACTGTATGTTCCAAACAATCAAATGAATTAAAATGCAAGAAATGCTTCGGAACTATGAGGAGACAAGAGCGTGACACTTAAGCAGTGTATTCAGCTCTGGGTTAGAGAAACTGTGTTTGGAGGAGATTTAGAAATGAATTATGTTCAACTTTCTGTGGACATTTTAACATGTTTCTACTCAATGCATGTGTACCATCGACTCTACACCATGTCTCTTTTGTGGAGCAAAGTCATATAAAAATGTAGTTCATGACACAGCCAATAGAATAGCCTCTTCCATTTTGGACTCCCAGGGTTTATGTTCAGGTCAGCACTGTCAAGATGGTTTGCACTTTGGTAAGTGGCACAAATTCTGTGAACCAAAGCTGAACTGTACACAAAAGCCTCGTACAAATTTACTTCACTGTGAGCCATTGACTGTTCGTGACAAAAGTTGTTATAGTGCATTATAGTGAAAGTGTAAGAACAGTTGTCTATTAATGCATCCAGCAGACATGGAGCAACATAATCATTTATTTGGAGTCAGTTTGTGTCCACCTGATGTAAGTCCAATATTCTCTCTTTTTCCTTTTTTTAGCTCTGTTTTTGGTCTCCACCAACTCCTGAGAAAAATATCTGGCTCTTTATGCTAAATGCTCCACTGTGTTCACCAGATAGTCTCTAACTGTGTGTCTGCTGTTTGCAGGTAGTGTATACTGAATTTATTAGAGCGTTTTTTGCTGAAAACAGAGGCTGCTGCTGGAAACCTGGTTGATGAGAGCTCTGAGAGTGAACCAGAACAGTAAAGTTGTGGGCCAAAACCAAAACAGTGAGCTCAAAAATGCTAAAATGCTCCTCAGAACTGAGGGGAACTGCAGAATTGGGTGATAATTCTCTATGGAGTCATCACTACAAGGGACCCCTTCACGTGACAGTTATTTGACACATTGTAAATATAAAACAATTTATTAATGCAGCTTTAAGTTTAAGGTTAGATTCACTAAACTTGGGTTAAGGAGGCAGGCATTACCTTATAGCAATGAGATCAGCCCATAGCCTTATGAAAGCCATCTGAGGTCCGAAGGCTTCCATTATATATGTGTAATGTCCACCAGACTTCTTTATACAAGTCCCCAGCTCAGCATAGGACAGGGCTCCTGCAGTGACAGAAGTGACAAATTAGCTTTGGCTCTGAAACAAGAAGGTAGGCACAGAACAGTCCCAGGGCTGTTTAACTGTCTAAGCCACATCTATGGAAATGTACTGTCCCTCCCAGGGCCCCATGATCACCCAAATATATTACTGTGGGAGCCTTTTAGGGTCTCAACCCATAACTAAAAGAAAGATTTAGATGGACACATTTTAATTACAAGTTTAGGGAATACATATTAAGGGAAGCAGGAAAGGGGTTAAGGAAGGGTATTCAAGGATAATGTGCTTGGACCTTTCATTACAGCACAAAAACTGAGGGATTTAAGGATACTGCAACAATATATGTTACCATACACAGATGTGCACAACAGTACTTCAGCACTGCCTTCTGCAGAACCGGTATTTTAACCCTGACTCCTAGAAATTCCAATTATATATGACTATAATGTTTTCCCAATTACGTTGTGGTGACAAAGTTTTTTTGAATAAATGAAAGCGCTACATTTATGTACCACACTGGAGTAACAGGGAGGACATTGGAGCGGATGTACAAAGACTCCACAGACCAGAGTTCACATCCAGACTCCTGTTTGTGGTTAGGTTTAGGCAACAGAAGCACTTTGGTTAAAGTTAGGGAAAGATTAAGATTCCTGGGATTGATTAAATGTTAATAAATGCGCTTGTCTCATACTTCAAGACACTGCTGACTTTTTCTCTATCACACCATGATCTTTCCCTAACCTTAACCTTAAGTGCTGCCAGTTTCTAAACATTACCATACAAGATCTGATATTTTTGACATGTCAGTGAACATTTTACTGATACGTTCAGTATCCAGATTTTTGCATCTTGCCAGAATTAATGAACGACGTTTCCTCATTATGTTAATAGGAATCGAAACCGGGCAGTATTATGTTAACTTCAACATGTATTTGCTGTTCCAAATTAGTTGTATATAAACATCATTTGTAGGAGGCATTGGGTATTTGGATGTATGTTTAGCTTTTGATTGAATTACTGCATGTCATTTAGAGACAGATTTTCTGCTGCACAAGACTCATTTTTGTTTTGTAGGGAACATCACCTGAGCAGTGACTGTGGATTGTATTAGTGATCTGATAACCTGTTCATTTTAGTGACTTAGTTCCTTAAATCTCATTCAGTAAAATGAACTACTCTTTTTTCGAGTCATTCGTTCATATCGTTCAGTAGACTTGAAGGAACAACTTGAAGACCCAGTCGAGTGGTGAATTGCTCATTTCTGTCCAATACTGAGCCTGTGTAGCTGTCGCGTGAAAAATGAACGAAAGATTAACGAATGAACGACCCAAACCAGTCAGCTGTCTGTCACGTGAGAAAAATGAAACTCATGCATTATGATTGTTGCGCATGTGCAGGCGTGGCCAAATTGAATGAATTACTCTCTGAGACAACTCGTTACTACTCGTTCATATCAAAGAGTAGTTCAAATGAATGATACGCTCATGATCGACACATCACCATTGCTGTAAATTTACCTCAAAATATCAACAGTATTATCCTGTTATATTTAAATACAGTACATTACTGTTAATTTTGGTTGGTAAAATGACTTAGACGAAAGATAACGGTATTTTACAGTATTAATTGCTCAGAGGAGAAAAAACAGTACTTTACAGTACTTTTCGTATTGCATTTTGGGAACAGAAAACTGCATTGAGCCCACACATGTTCAAGTTGTGATTTTTCATCCATCTTCATCTTGTGAATTAATAGGTGAGTGCCTCTTTGCTTGTTAGCATAGACAAAATAAATAACATTTGCAATCAACCCATATTGTGCTGTGATAATGATTTGGTAGCCTACCTACCATCAGATCCCAACATCAATAAAACATTTGTAACGTTGTATTTATGTCTCTTTATGTTTGGTATTCTTTCACTAAAACTGTTTTCTTTAAGTGAATTGTTGTCAGACTGAGTAATGCACATTGGACTTGAATTAGGTTAACTTGTAAGTTTTCAAGTCAGATTTGAGATTGGAGTCTGAAACCTCACTCAAGCAGTCAGTGTGACCAGCTAAGGTTAACTACTTGTACAGTTGCTAATGTTAAGTTTTATGCAGGGATGCATGATATTCCTTCTCTTCTGCAGAAGGTGGATGATACTGGTATTGTAACTAACTTTTTAAACACTCGTTTCAGTGGGAAGCGAACACAGCGGTGAGGGTGAGTTTCATCCAACGTTATCTACTAAATTCTTCTTCTTCTGCAAAGTGCAGCCTTCAAACAACGTTGCAAATTTTATTTAATTACTGTTCTATTGCTGTCACTGTAGCGTGTGACTAACAAAACAATTACAGTAATTTCCCGAAACCTGCAACGTTAGTCAAAACGTTAATTTCCATTGAAGTGCCCTTGTGTTTCCAAATTTCTCGGTATACTGTATGTGTAATCTCTATCCCTCTATTCATAGGGGGAAATCTTTTCTGTAAGAGTGTTGTGGTTATTTTGTTTCTTTAATGTTGGCTGTATTTTGGATTGTGTCGGTCCAAACTGGTGATAGAAAATTCAGACAGGATAATTCATATTCACAATCTAATACTACAGTGGCCTATGTGAAACACATGAGAATTCACAGCGATACCCCTACCTTAGTTCTTCAGTGTTGCATCCAGGACTGCAATAGGAACTAAAAAATTAGCAGCTTTGAAATCACATCTTTACAGATATCATAAGGAGCGTGTGATGGAGCCAAGATCACATCTGTGCCCTGCAGTAGACCTAGCATGCCATGTTGACTTGTGTAGTGCCAAATGTAATACACTGACTCAGTTTGATTCCCATCTTAAAGTGCACATTAAAGAGGGACGAACAGTGGCATGTCCCTTTAAGCAATGTGATAAATGATTTGCAGTAATATCTACATTTACCTCTCACCTATCCAGAAAACATAAAAATTCAACAGAGGTAAACCTAACTGCATCCATTGTTGCCACAGCACTTGTGACAGAGGCTGGAAGCTCTCAAAATAATAGTGATATGATATCAGATGAACATACTGATGTAGTTGGAAATAGCGAGCATTTGGAGGTAAGCCCAGAAAATGTTATTTTTGAAGAATCTTGCTCTGTTTTATCTGAAATTACAGGCAAAATTGCTGCTTCCATCCTCCATCATTGAGATTATCAATGATGGAGGATGGAAGCAGCAACCAGTCACACTTATTTTTTAAACTAAATGAGAAGTTGGTTACTCTTGGGGTTCCAGAGGCTTCTATTAATGATCTTATTGACGATCTGAAAGCAGACGATCTCTTCCGAGCATGCAATAGCCACACATTAAAAACAGACCAGTGCAGGAAAAGTGTTCAAGAACAGTTTAAATTATGTTGAACCTATGCCCATTTGTCTAGGACAGAATGCAGCTGGCAAGGAGTGTTTTTCTCAGTATGTCCCTATAAAACAGACGATTGAGGCCCTTTTTCATTAAGTCTGTGAGGAAACAGTACAGTGAAGTACACAGCCAACAATGGGTAACTCTTAAAAAGATGCTAAAATGTAACATTACCTACACCTAACGTAGTAAAAGGCAGTGTTCTTGATACAAGAATAGACTTTGCTATATTTATATACTATTAGTGAGTTGATTAGTGACTTTTTTCCCACACTAATTCTGAACACACACATTTGTTTTTCAGGCGGTTCATTGGGATCAATCCTGAGAGAGGCACCAAGGCTGGACGAGGAAAAGTCCTGTCAAAGCAGACGGGAAAGGTCGCCCAGAAGAAGGTGACATCAGTCAACCCTCGTGTCTCCAGTCTACTAAAGAAACTAATGGACTTTGAATGGGACTTTATGTAAGACAGTGAGCCCAGTCATTCACACACACACACACACACACTCTTTTAGTCTCTTAGCCAAACTTCACCAAGTCATTCTTGGTCACTCAGTCACTCACTCAGTTATGCACTAACCCACTCAGTCAATCTTTGTTCGTGTCCAGAGTTCAGTTTTTAGACAGACTACAAGACTTGTTAAAGTACTGTATTTATTATTTATATGCCTTTATTTATTTATTTATTTATTTATCATTTAAGTTTATTTACCTGAATGAACTCTGGGCTTTGTTTTACCAATTACCTTCTAATTTTAGAAGAATGTTTTGCAATTTCATTCACTTCAGTCATTCACTTGGTTACTCAGCAACTGATTTTGATAATATTTTATGTATTTATTTGTGTTCAGTGTTCACACTGACTGCACTTTTTGTTAAAGTTTATTTTTTTAAATGGCTGAAATTTTAGTTTTTGTCCGAAACATGCCTCAGGCTTTTATTTGTTTTTCAAGAAAGCTTTTCAAAAGATATTCAAAAGCTTAATAAAGAGAGACATATTTTGAAAAGACACTTTGAAGCTGTATTATTTGCCTTAAAATTTTAACTCACTATTTCAAAAGCTATATTTATGCACTGTATTAAAACATGGTATTTTTATAGCAAGACTGCTAAGCAATAATTTAACAAATCACAAGGTTTCATTGTAATCATTGTAGTCCTTTTTGCTAGCAGTTCATTAGTCAATAGCTTATACAGTAGCATGTATTGTATTTGTACAGTAGCAAATATACCTCTTGTGAAAAAGTGCAAATAAACATTAATTAACTGCTAATACTTTTGTTGGTATTTTACTGTAAAATGTAGAAAATAACAGCTTTATGCTGTATTTACAAAAACAGTAGCAAACTGAAAATTTTCAGCAACAGCAAGACACCATTCATTTTATAGTACAGTTGCTGGCAACTGTGCTGCCAGTTCTTTGATGTTTGATGGGACAATCTTTAACAGTGTTGTATAGTTGACCAACTTATCCCTCCTGAGGCCAGATGCATAAAATATGCATTATTTTCGTCAGATTTATAAAACTACACGTACGCCTGATTCTGTTTATAAATCTCAATCATTGTGGAACCGGACGCATGTGCACTAGCCTCATTTTCACTCCTACAGTTTGCCATAAATGGATGTAGAAACGTCCTTAAACATCCGTTTGCATATCGATACTTGTGCCTGCTCCACCTCTCATTAGATCGGTCAATGAGGAGAACGGCAAAGAAAAAGTCAAATTTCACCGATTGTGTTGCACCAGCGAGGTTTCCTCCAACAGCACCAGAGCAGCTGTCATTATGCACGGCTGTGTCTCCCTACTTCATAGTGCAGAGAGGCTGTTATTGTTGTTATTATTATTATCTAGAAAACATGGTAATACTTTCTTGAACTCTCATTTTAGAAAGCATGAGCACCAACGACATGGCTGTGTATCTCTCTCCTGATAGCATATGTATGTACATCTGAAAACCTGGCCTTTACACATTATTTTACACTCCTTTGATTTCACAGTTGGCATCTGAACCTTTTTCCCTGTCCTGTGTGTAGCCTGGATCAGGACTGGATTCAGTTCCCTGACTACAATGGCTGGATCAACCTGTTTGGGAGGCAAGAATTTGCTGTTGGGCCCATATTGCATCCAAGTTCCCATCAAGCACATTCCACACAACACTTTAAAAATGATAGCTTAGTTATATTGTGCACAGAGACCCAGAAACTAACCAGTACTCTATATATTGGAATAAGTCATTTTGTTTATAAATGGCACATAAAACCAAGCTTAACCTATGTTTTTAGTAATGAAACACTGTTTTGTTAGTAAGTTGCCACAGTTCTTTCTGGGTAGTTGCCCTATTTATGTCACTTTTTCACATTTAAAGTTTTTTTTTTTTTGAAAGAACATATTTGATGTGTCACATTGCTATACTTTTTTCCCATTCAGTGTAGCAGCTCTCAAAGTAAGAAAGACATCTTTTCCATCTATGGATAAACCTGTGAACCAACTCACCAAAGAGCGACAGCACACCGCAGGCGATCCACACTATCAGGGACATTCCCACACTGCCCGAGTGCTTCAGAATGCCCTTTGGAGAAATGAAGATCCCGGCTCCGATGATGGTGCCAATGATGATGGAGACCCCTCGGAGCAGGGTCACCTTCTTCCCTAGTCCCACCTTCCTGTCATCCTCGTCCTGCAGCTTCTCACTGGGATCTGACTGAGTCCCATTTTGTGAAACTTTGTGTCCATTTGCTGCGACTCTTCCATCTTTTTCAGTAGATGCAGACCTTTCGGTCATTTTTTAAACACTGTCAAACACTTACACTCTCTCACACACACAGTCCTCTGTTTTTTTGGAATGTGTATTTCACCTGTCCCTCTGGTCCAGCCTGGACCCACTCAGCCTGTGTGACTGTGTTACAAAACTTGTAGTACAACTAAATTCAAGGGAGGAAATACCTCCTCACACACACTTTCTCTCTCTCTCACTCTTTCTCTTCTTGTCATTCATGCCCCGCTCACTAATCTCTCGCTGTACAGCCCCATAGGCATGCTCTTCACCTCTCTGACTTCACCCAACTTTTCTCCTTTTCCTCTTTCTCCGTTACTCTCGTCTGTACTGCTGTCTCATCCTGTGTTTGGTTTTCTGTAGTCCCTCCCTCCCTCTCTCTGTTTCTGTCAAGCCTTTTATTTATCCCTGGCGTTCTGCCTTCCCTCTAAAACCAGCAATGGCTCACTGGGCTGAGGTGTGGTGCTCCTTTGGTGCAAGGTAATCATGACACAGCAAAGAGGTTGATACTTGTTATCAAAGTCACCTGACCTTCTTCCGGGTCTCTGCTCCCTCTGCAGTTCCTCTTTCGTCTCTTTCCTGTTTCAATTCAATATCTGGCTCTGCTTGCAACCCACTTTTAGTCCCAGCTCAGGTACTTTAACATAATAACAAAAGCTGTATAACTTCTATCCTGGGATAGTTTCATCCATGGCAACCAGTAGTAACAAGCTGGGATAGGACAGCAGCCACTTTAACAATGTTTCCCACAGGCTACCTGGTATTGTGGTGGGGTGTGGCACAATAAGGAACAGAAACAAGGAAACTGTTGGCAAACTCTCCACAGTTGGTTTACTTGGAATAGATCCATTCCGGCCACACACACACTTACACACACTTCTTATTATGTGATAATGTTAACGTTTATTTGTATAGCAACATTTACAACAAATGTAACAACAAATATTAAAAGACTGAAGAAAAAGAAGCTGAAAAAAGGAAAGAAAGAACAGAGGAAGTCAGAAAATATTGAGAGATGGACTAACACTTTGTTAGTTTTAGTCTTTTTTGTGGGATTTGTTGACAACAAGGAAACACCAACCTTATTCTTTAAAAATGAGTCACAAATATAAAGTTTTGTTTTTTTTAAATGGTAATATCCTAAAACAGCTGGTCACTGTAGTTTTTAACAAACGTTACTCAAACAGGAGGAAGTAGTGCATTTGATAGGGACTATTTTCAGCGGTGGATTAATCCACATTTGGTGCTCTAGTGATGCTCTAGTGAGTACTTGGGGCAGCAGGATGGTGTATGTGGGATTGAGTCAAAATAAACTACAGTGTGTGTGTTCATGGTAATGAAGCTTCAGGCTGTGACACACACACAATACTTGTTAGTAGATACATTCACTGTTGGTTTGGCTCTGCAAATGGAATTTGTTTACAAGAAGAACAATATAGAATGTCACCAGACTTCTCCTCTAAATGATTAGTTCAACCAAATCAAGTTACATTTTTTTTCTTTTTTAACCCTGTTAGTTGCAGTTTTGTCTGCTGTGGTTTTGAGATTCTGCTTGTGAAACCTGCGTCATCACTGCAATACCATGGAAAAAGAGAAGCCTTTTTTAAGAATGATTACAGTAAGGCATTTGATAGTCTGGAATGACACACCCTGGTACAAACTGCTGACAGCAGGTATAAATTGCTAATTTTATATAATGAATTTTAGAGATATTTTGTAAGCTTAACTGGAGTTCGACAGGGTCAACATTTATCACCACAGTTAGATTTTATATAAATAATATATATTATATATAATTTTATTATACAGTATAAGGGCTACAACTAACAGTTACTTTCATTATCAATTAATGTGCCGATTATTTCTCGATTAATCAATTTAACATTTAGTCTAAAAAATGTCAGAAAGAAGTGAAAAATATGCACCACAATTTCCAAAGTAATGTCCAAATATCTTGTTTTGTTCAAGCAACAGAGCAAAAACCCAAGTTTACTACCACGTAAGACACAGAAAAGCAGCAAATTCACACAGCTTTTTTTCTTGACAAATGACTTAAATTATTAATCAGGTATCAAAATAGTTGACAGTTTTCTGTCAACTATTCATTTTAGCTCTCCCTTATTTATAAATCATTCCATCTACTTCAGAATGGCTGTCATCCTATTCATTTTAATGGCACAATAAGGATGTTTCCATCCACCTGTTGTATGGGCATTTTCAATTTGTTAATAAAAATACTTGAGTGGAAACTCAATCAAGAATATCAATAAAAGCAAAATGCGATGAAATGCAATGGAAAAAGACTTAGTGAATAAATGATGATGTACATGTGACTTAAACATTCACTGAAGCTTCCAATGGAGAGATGAAAAATGGCAGCAGATGAAAACATCAGCTCTGTGTGGGGCAATATTAGGAGACTTCTTCCGATTTTCTGTGATGGTTTAATGGCACAGACTGGAGAATTAGGGATGTGTTACTGTGTGTTTGTGTTTGGTTTAGTGGTCAAAAAATTGCTTAAAGGAAAATTCCAGTATATTATTCTTGCAATTCAGAAGCACAGACTTTTTGTATTTTAATTGTTTTGCTACTACTTTTCTGGCACAAAGCCATGCTAAATGCAAAGCCATCCACAGCGTCACACATGTAAACAAACTGGCATGCCCCACATATAGATCCCTATGCAGTTAGCTATAATGGCAGTTTCAGGCAGTTACTTTCTGTGTTTTCTTTGGGTCAGACTCAGAGACAAGTGTTTGAAATTACTCATTAAAAATTGTGTTTATTTGAAACGCTGTAGGAGGCTCATGCAGCTTGCTCCAATTGTTTTGTGCAAGCCCTCATTTCGACAACGGAGGTGGTGAGTGCAAAGTTAGCATGACCCATAGAGCCACAATGTACACGGGAAATACAGCAGGTTAAAATATACCGGAATTGTCCTTTAACACAGTTTTAATTACCATTAGAACCTTAGCTCAAATGTTCTGGGAAATAATTTCCCAAGAGATTTGAGTTTTTTGTCAATACACAGGTGTTTTTTGGAACTGGAAAACTATTCTTCAATTTCTCAGGGTTTCCAGGAGCCATGGGAACTTCAATTATGTTCCTTTTGTTATAGTTATGGAATTGGAGGTCAGGTCACACTGCATACTGCTGAGGGGCAAGCACATACAGGATCCTGCACATTCCTCTCCTCCCATCAGACAGCAGTGGCAGAGGTGTAACAGATATGCAACAGTGTGTTGCTCACATGAAAACAGGCCATATAGTTTGCCAAACCAAGTTTGAGATAAAGACACTGGAGGGAATTCAAGGCCAAAGTCATACATCTCTGTATAAAGACACACTGGAGATTCCAGGACACCCTCACAGTGATAAATACTGAGTTCATCACATAACAGTACTCAGCAATTTCCAGGGAAATGGTGCAACTTTGGAGAGTTTTGCAGTGATGTTACAAATGCTGTGGTGTAATTATTTGTCATACATTTTGTCAGTGCGTGCTGTACATTGACTATATTTTGAGGTTTTCTTTGATATGCTGTATCTCTCTTATCACTGACATTTTAGCCACAGAAACAGAATCAGCTGGGCTTTCTTATCTCCCAGTTTGGGGACTGTGGTAGTACAAATGACTGGAATTAGACTCTAGCATTCACTCAAATGTATTCCACTAAACACACGGTAGTGTGCAGTTTTGACAAGCCAGACTGACCAGCTATCATTTAATAATCAATCATGCATCCTTTATTCATGAAGGCTTGGAGCCTGTCTGTCCATGTTCTTTCATTTTTCTTTTGGGCAAATTACATATCCCCAAATTGCAGTGTAAAAAGATGTCACCTCTGCTCCGTACCACCTTCAGAATCCTTCCCAGCAGTCATTTAGACATTGAATGAGTTGAATACATACAGCAGCTTGCACCAACATCACCAACCTGGGTAATTATAGCTCAGAAATTTGAGCTGTGATGATATTCACAGCTGCTATTTGCATCCCTTTATAAAATCAAGACCTGAATATCTGCCTGATATCACTTGAAAACAGATTCCAAAGTTGTGTTTCTGCTTGTTTGAGTCGATGTTGTGCTATATAACCCCGATGGTGTCATCAGGGTTATTTTTTTAAACTTGGGAAATCTCCTCCAGAGCCACAGAACATATAATACAGCAGACTGAGAAGAACTCCTTGTGAATTCATAAGTGAAAGAATTGTGAATTATGTGGTGCTGTAATGGTGACATGTGGAGAGGCGTCTATCAGCGTGCATCATCTGGGTTTGCATTTGTTTGCGTTGGTCGAGTAGCAACTACAGCGGTAATTTCTCACAAGAACTGGATTATTTCAACACAATTAGCATCAAAGTGACAATCATGAGGAAATGGATTTCCCTTCTGCTGATGTTCCTGTTTCTTGCTATGATCAGTGGGACAAAGTGCCCAAGAGAAGGCAGGGGAGATAGGCAGAAACTGAAGAGACTCACTGGCACACAGGTATGTCCGCCGCTCCCCTCTATCATGCTTGCTAATGTCTGATCCTTGCACAACAAACTTGATGAATTACAAGAAAATATAATATGCCAGTGGGCATACAAGGAGGCCAGTCCGTTCTGTCTCACTGAGACTTGGCTTGATAACACGATCGCCCACTCAGAACTTTCTCAAGATGGCTTCGGGACCCCAATTAGATTAGACCAGGACACTGTGAGCAGCCAGAATAGACACGGGGTGGCTTATATGTGTACATAATCAGGACATGGAGTAAGACCTCTAATTTCTGCTGTACACCTGATATAGAGCTCCTAGCCATGACATTTAGACCCAAGTATCTCCCCTGAGAGTTCAGTCAACTTGCTCTAGTGCTTGTTTACATCCCACCATCTTGTAACATCATACACACGTCAGAGGCTATAGCTACGTGTGTTCATCGTATCAAATGCACATCTCCAGACTCCCCTGTCCTCATCCTTGGGGATTTCAATGGCTGTAGGCTAAAGAAAACACTCCCAACTTATCAGCAGTATATCACATGTGCCACCAGGGCACCTCTGTTATGGGATTGTTAAGAATGCAGACAAAGCCCACAAAAAACACCCGTTAGTAGCTGAATAAACAAATAAAAGAGGCCAAAAAAGTGTACAAGGAGAAGGTGGAGAACCTCTTCCAGGAAGGCAAAGCCAGGGACGCTTGGTGAGGCGTTAAAACACTGGCTGGCCTCCCTAATAATCCAACCATACCCAGATCTGAGGAAAAGGATTATGTCAGCATGGCAGAGAACTTGAACAATTTCTACTGCAGGTTTTACCAGCACAACTTCACACTTTGTGGTGTCCAGTACCCAAAAAAAGAAATCCCACTGTGATAACAACTACTGTCCTGTAGCCTTAACATCTCTAGTAATGAAAAGCTTTGAGAGGCTTGTTCTTTCCCACTAAAAGAAGGAAGTAGGCGTGCACACTGACTCTCTCCAGTTTGCATATAAACAACATAGAGGAGATGATTCTGAGTTGCTGTTCTGACACTGCTGCATGGTGCTTATATCCACCTTCAGAAGCCCAAGGCATATGTTAGAATGGTCTTTATGGACTTCTCAAGTGCCTTCAACACAGTGCAACCTCACCTGATGGGACAAACCCTGCTCCAAATGGATGCCAATTCACATCTGATCCTCTTGGTCCTTTCATTTCTGACAGGGAGACACCAAGTGGTCAGAATCAACGGCCAGTTCAGCTCTACTCGAACCATCTTCACTGGAGTCCCACAGGGGTCTGTAATCTCACCTGTGCTCTTCACTCTGCATACTGGTAACTGCTGAAGCTCAGACCCAGAAATAATCTACATAAAATACTCCGACGACACAGTCATTGTGGACACCACTAACTCTGAGGGGCAGCTCCAAAATGAGATGGACACGTTCTCAGAGTGGTGTAGGGGAGATTGCCTTGACCTCAGTGCCTCCAAGACCAAGGAGCTGGTCATTGATTTCCATCATGGACAGCTTACCATCCCTACACTGGAGGTCAATGACCAGGCCATAGAGAGAGTGGCATACAAATATCTCAGCACCACAGTTGACTCACAGACTCATTTTCAAACCTAACAGTGAAATCATCTTCTCCAAATGTCAGCAACACCTCTTCTTTCTGAGGAAACTCCACCAATCAGTCTTACTAGCTTTCTACAGGTGCTTCATTGAATCCATCATCACCTTCAACATAACAGCCTGGTTTGGTGCTTTGAGCAACATCCACTTCAATCCTCTCAACAAAATAATCAGAATGAGCAGCAAAATCATTGGACTGGACCAAGAACCACTAAGTAGCATCTACAGCAGACGGACTAAAATAAAAGGACTACAAATCGCCTCAGATACCACACACACACTACACAACCACTACAGCCACTTACCTTCAGGCCGCAGAGACAGGTCACTCCCATTCAAGAAGAAGTGGGCCATGTCAAACTTTGTGCCTACTTCCATCAGACTCATTAATGCCTGAGCTACCTTGGGTGCTTGACCCTATTTATTATTTATTTATGGCCATTTTTAAGCACACTTAACCCCACTGGTGGACATCTTAAACTGTTTTAAGCTGCACTTGTATGTTGTCTACTCTTTGTTTGTCCTCTGTTCAGTTATGTGTTCACTGACGTTTTTACACAAATGAAGTTCCTAACAGATAAATAGTATATTATATAATAAGAACAGATTTTGAAACATTAACTGAACTTCATGTGTAAAATCGATGTAGTGCCCCTTTATTATGCAAATTAACTATAGCTGTTATATAAATGTTATTGTTTAGTAGAGTAAACAATAAAATGTTTTCCTCTGAAATGTACTGTAATGGAAGTAAACAGTGGTAGAAAATGGAAACACTATTACACATATTACTTCAAAAATGGGCAGCGCAGCAGTCTGTAAACATGACACTGACATGTTATCACCTTATAAAATTGATATAGCTAACATGTTAGCAAACAGTTGCTTGACACATACATTAGACACAGAGCAATATCATCATTAATTTGGAGTTTGTGTCCACCTGATGAATTTAAGTCCCAGTCCAGTGCTGGGCAGGTAGTGGAGAGTGGCTTTAGAGCTGTTTCACTGAAAACAGCTGCCTGCTGCTGCTGGAAACCAGGTTGATGAGAGCGGTGAGACTGAACCAAAAACAGTAAAGTTGTGGGCTGTAGAACCAAACCAATGAGCTGAAAGATGCTAAAATGCTCTGTCAAGCTGAGGGGAACTGCAGAGTAGGTGATAATTCACTGTAAATTCATGACTACAAGTGGCCTCTTTCACATTACATGTAGTCATTTGATTCATTTTTAATATAAAAATACTGCTTAATGCAGCTTTAAATACAGTACCTGAGTAAATGTACTTTTATACCTTTGGCTAGCCCAGTGAGCAGTTCATGTTAGAGAAGCAGAGGAAAAACAATGGTGACTGACAGTAGCCATCAAAGTGCAACCACCGCTGGTGACAAACAACCAAAAAGAGAAGGATAGAGGGAAAAAAAAAGGGTGAGATAAAGGGGATTTTCTGTATTTTGTTCTCTGTGTGGGATGAAAAAATCTCTTTGCAGATTTGATACGCTTCCCCTTCCAGCTAAATACTCTTGTCAGGACAAGTGTTTAAAGGCAGGAGAGAGAGAAACAAAAGAGAGAAAAAGAGAGGCAGACGCAGAGAAAGACTTGGGTCCCTTTTGAGTTTGACAGCCCCCCCACTACCCATTCTGAATGAGGAGGCAGACTAAGCCAGATTTTAATGAAGAACTAGAGGGATTTAAAGTGTGAACTGGTTCATCTTAGGGTATAGTGCAGCCTCAGATAAAACATGTGCACCCACAGTTTTAAAGTCAGTTTTCCCCTTTTGATAGTTGTTTGACGCCCATGAAAACAGTTTATTGCTTTAATTAATTTAATAATGCCTGGATAAGTATTTTAATACCCTGTACACCCAGGTGTTCTGACTGAATAGAGCTCTTTTTAGGTCAGTCTGCGTAATGCCAAGATCAGACTACATGATGTTTTTGTCTTTTGAGATGGTTTGCGGAATCTTTTCTTGCGCTTTCAGCTTGTGGCCTTCATCAGTGGATGGAGTTTGCTCAGATGTGGAGCTGGTTTAGTCGTTATAACATGACATAAGTATGGAACTTCGATCATGTATATGGTCCACTGACCTCTTCTAGGTGCTGACTTCTTGTGACTTTAAGACTTTGGCTAGATGTTCTGACACTCCAGCCATGTAAAGGAGTCACACTAGGATGTTTCTGGTGGTCCCTGTTGAGTTATGTATGGTGCACACTGGAGGATTATAATGACAGATTTAGCCGATATTTCAATTCAGTCAAGACGCAGGACCACACACACTAAAGGATTTCAGAGTGCGATTCCACAGACTAGGGATCTCACAGAAACTCGTGTGATCAAACGTGACTTCAGAGAGAAAAGAAAACATGGGGGGGGACAGTTGTTGACAGCTGGTTGCACTTGTGTGTGCCATGTTTTGCACCGAAAACAAAAAAAGAGAATGTTT